>APFE030785592.1:127607-215796 GCA_000404065.3 Pinus taeda
TAATATAATTATATTATTATTATAGACTTTGTTACAATATCACGAATCAATACCACAGTTATAAATATCACATGCCCAAAAAATATAACTCATTTTATATGGCATCATGGAGAAGCCTCCTCAACCAGATAACTTCACATGTCACTATTCATACTGCCTGGTACTCGGCTTCAGCTAAAGATAAAAACAGAATGCTCTGCTTTCTATTACTCCATGTTATGACCCCAGATCCAACACTAAATGCACGACCCGTGATAGATCATCGATCATCCAAGTTACCTGCCCAATCAGAGTTTGAAAAGCCTGCTAAAGTAACATCAGATGTATCAGTGTATAAAATACCATAATCACAAGTACCATGAAGATACCTCAGTACTATTTTTGTTGCTACCCAATGACTTCCAAGGGGTTTAGACATAAACCGGCTCAACACACTAATAGAGTATGTTAAGTGTGGTCTAGTTGTAGTCAGATATATCAGACTACCAACTAGATGCATGTACAAAGTAGCATCCACCTCCTTAGAGCCATTGTCTCTGCACAATTTCAGGCCTTGCTACAAAGGTATTGATGTTGTCTTATGCTGTTCCATTCTGAACTTTTTAAGCAGCCCTTTGACATACTTCCCTTGAGTAAGGAAAGTCTGCCAAGAGTCTCTCCACACTTCCAAACCTAGACAGTAATGTAAACTTCTGAGGTCTTTCATTTCAAAAACATATGACATCTGCAAATTGATTTATTTTATTAATGCATCTACATTACCTGTTATAATCATGTCATCCACATACAAGGAAATCAAAATTATATGTCCCTATTCATCATACATGGTATATAGATTTAGATCATTCTTACTCCTATGAAAACCATGATGTAAAAAAATGAATCAATCTTCTCATACCAAGACCTGGGTGCCTGTTTTAAACCATAAAGGGCCTTTTCCAATCTACAAACTAAATGGTCTTGCCCTTGTTTAACAAACCCTTTAGGCTGCATTAAATAAACCTCTTCCTTTAAATCACCATTTAAAAATGTAGACTTAACATCTAACTGGTGTAGCTTCCACTGATATTTTGTAGCTCTAATAGTATTTAGTTTGGCTACAGGAGCAAAGGTTTCTTCATAGCCAATTCCCTCTTTCTGTGAATAACCCTTTGCTACCAGTCTAGCTTTAAAATTTTCTATGCTCCCATCTGCATTAAATTTAGGCTTGTAAAGCCACGTGCAACCTATGGGTATTTTTCCTTTAGGAAATTCAACTAGTTCCCAAGTATTATTTCTAATAATAGATTCAAATTCTTCATTCGTTACAGCCCTCCACTCATGAGATTGACTAGCTTCTTTATAATTTGTGGGCTTTATAGCATTTAAAATGTTTGACATCAAAGCATAATCTTTGAATCTAGCTGGTAGTTGAGTCTACCTACCTAATCTTCTCAGTAAGGGACTCTCCTCAAATATGTCTGCTTCAAACCTTAGTGGGCTTGACTTACTTATTACATCACCGACTTCTTCCTCTTTCTGTTGTTGTTGTTGTTGTTACTGCTAATTGTCCTTATTGCTTTCTTCCATCCTCAATGGAATGTGCCACTCTTCAAGGTTGTTCTCCTTATTTCCTTCCTTAGCCTGCTCATGAAATAACACATCTTGACTCACAAAAACTTTATGAGTCAAAGGATTAAACAACTTATAAGCTTTGAACTCAGTGCAGTATCCTACAAAGATGCATTTCATGGCCTTCAGGTCTAACTTCTTCCTATCAATGTTGGGAATATGGACAAAGGCTTTTGACCCAAAAGCCCTTAAATGATTCACTATAGGCTTATATCCATAAAATGCTTCAAAAGGAGTTTTAAAGTTAATACATTTAGTTGGAGTCCTATTTTCCAAGTATACTGCAAAAACCATTGGATAGACCCTTACCTTGAAGCATACTTCGTGAAAACTCCACAAGGGTTTGTTCTTTCGTTCAACAACTCCATTCTACTGTGAAAGTGTGAGGTACTATTAACTGTTGAATAATCACATGATTCCTGCAAATTTCATGAACTCTCCCAACTTGTATTCTCCCTCTTGATAAGAGCGGAGAATCTTAATGAATTTCCTTATCTATTCTCCATCATATTCTTAAATTCTTTAAAGAACTAAAATGTCTGGCTCTTTTTACTGATAAAGTATACCCAGGAGAATCTAGTGCAATCATCATTAAAGAGTAAAAAATAATATGCACCACCTAGCGACCTAGTCTGCATAGGTTCGCATATATTTGTATGCACAAGCTCCAGAATATATCTTTTATTTGTATCAACATTCAAAGGAAACTCTTCCCTATGCATTTTCCCTAATGCACATCCATCATAATCTAAATGAACATTCTGAAAAGCAAGAATGCCATCAACCATACCTTTTCTTGTAGCGTCATGAGATCTTGTAGGTTAAGATGATCGAATCTCTGATGCCAAAGATTCTTGGTTGTCAACCCTATTGAAGCCAGAGCTTGGTGTGGCATGCTCTTGACGTTCAACCTATACAGGTGTCCCATACGCATTCCTGATGCAATTGGTTCCTTCTTGTTGTCCTTTATGACATAGTATGTTCTGAAGAATTCGACTTACAGGTCGTGATCTGCCATCATTGAAACATAGATCAAGTTTTTCTTGATCTCAGGTACATACATCACATTTTTAATATATCTAATATTACCATGAGGCAACATCATCAGAATATTACCCTACCCCTTAATCTAATAACTTTTTTCATCACCTAGATATATGTTAGCTCCACAAGTAGTCTCTTCAAAATTTTTGAACCAATGCTTATTACCTGTCATATGTGATGATGCACGTGAGTTTATGAACCATGTTTCAGCCTCATCCTTCTTAAGAGCTGAAAGAGCATATCAACTACAAATAATCGAATATTATGACTGTGACCTTCATTGGCAAAGTGCCCTATGTGTTTTCTCTATTTATTTCTAGCCTCATCCATTTGTCTCTTAAAACAAAATTTAGCTAAATTGTCAGCTTTCCCATAGTAAAAACATTTAATGTCATATTTCTTACCATTGTTACTTGGAGACATACCTCTAAATGGTCTCTTTTGAAAAATGCCACCACCTTTCTGTCCACGTAGTTGTTTCCCTTTATATGGCTTCTTCTTCATCATCAGAGAAAGATTGACACTTTGTGGTCTCAAATTTTGCCACCGCTCATCTTCCTGTATCAAGATTCCTATTAGCTCTTCAAACGCAGGGGCTTTGTCCCTTGTAGACAAGCCTGTGATGAACATCTGGTATTCATTTGTCATCTCGTTCAATGCAATTGTGATAAAATCATAATTAAACACCTTCTCCCCGATGTCACCTAATCTGTCCTTTAGGTCCTTAACCCATGCAATGAATCCAACAACATATTCATTCTCCTCCATCCTCATGGAAAACAACTTTCCTTTGAGCGACAAGACGCGATTAGTGTTCTACATCTGGTAAAGATTCTTAAGTGTAGTCCATATCTCACTGGATGATTTACAGTCTCTGATACGTGGTATAATGTTGTCTTTAACGAACATCTTCAATAAGACTTTCGACTTATTCTCCCTTTTTTCCCAATCCTGTATTAGTGTTGTCGTACCACCTGCCAAAATGGTTGGCTTTTACTCATCTCTACTGACGATCAAACATGCGCTCAATCCCTCAAGCAATGTCTATAGCTTGAGTTTCCAATTGGTATAATTGGTCCCATCGAGTTTGTTAGTCTCGTTAAGATAAGCTTTTGTGAAATTGTTCATTTTCTACTAATCGGATTCCAGATCCCTTGATCTTCAGTCGATTCTAACCAAGTGAAAAATTACAAGCTATAGCAAAAAAATTAATCTCAACACATACCATAACCTTTGAATCGATCACGGATCTGCCACCGTTCTACCATGATCTTTGTGTCTACAACTCAGATCCACCACCAATCTGGCAAGATCTCATGCACAAAACCATAAAAAACACATCAATGCTCCTTCACACTAAAAACCCATGATTTTTGGGTGCGATGATCAAAATTGCTCTAAGGGAAGGCTGATCATCACGGGTCTGACCTCGAAATCCGCGATGATCATTGCTTCTGTTATGCCGAAAAACGTAATGATCGCCTTGTGCTCAGCTGGAGATACGTTGAGACCTGTGAGAAAGAAAATTTCTCTTGTGAGTAAGGTATGTCACTCCTGAATACCTAGACTCCGAAATTATGAGCACTGAGGCTCTTATGTTGCCATTGGGGCACTATAGCCATGAAGGCTCTGTAGTCACTAGGGCTCTAATGTAGCCAATAAGGCTCTGTAGGTAAATCAGGCTAACCAAATTTGAGCTTCGATACCATGTTAGAAAACTTGAGAGAAAATAAATGAATTGAATTAATCAGTAGCTCACAAGTGAGTAAGCTGCACCTGGAGGCTGCACAACCTAGAGTGTACACTCTAATTCAACTAATCAAATAAGATTCAATAAACACATCACAAAGGGATAGTGAGGTGAGAACAAACTCCTACAACCTAGGAACTAATCCTAACTTAAGGAGTTACGTTACAACCATGTAACCATTTCTCCATTAATACAATATAATATTAATTATTTTCAACTATGTGAATGGTAATTATTTAACTCTTCAGATGTATTGATTTTCTCATATATGTATGTAGTGTTTTAGTTTTGAAGAATACTTTTTGATATATATTATGTATTTTAATTTTGAAACAAATATATTTTAATATATATTAATAAAATAGTTAATATATACATAACGGTATTTTACTTTATTAATAATATATATTCTTAGATCTTAGACTTTTTTTATTCATATTGATAATAATATTGTCTTTGGTATTAATCACATTATTGAGATTTGGTCGATGTTTCGAACCAACTAATGTGATTCATCCTCAAGGTAAGGGTGAGAAAATAAATCTTTTCAAATATATAAATAGTAGATAAGCATCCTTGCCTGGAATTAGCCATTAAAAACTAGCCGACGATGATTACTACGGGCGAAAATCGGAACAACAAATTCATCCCTGTAGTGTTTTAGAAAAGTAAGATCTAATTTTTCTTTGAAACTTGCAGACGAACTCATTCGAACTGAAAAACCTTATCAACCAACTCCCTTCCATGTAGGGTTATAATGTTAGATCTTAGACTTTTGTGATCCATATTGATAATAAGATTGTCTTTCGGATTAATCACATTATTGAGATTTGGTCAACGTTTTGAACCAACGAATGTGGTTTATCCTCAAGACGAAGGTGAAAAAATCAATCTTCACAAATGTATAAATAGCAAAGAAGCATTAGTTGGTTCAAAACATCAACCAAATCTCAATAATTTAATTATTCCGAAAGACAATCTTATTATCAACATATATTCTCTCATATGTGTGTGTCAATATTGTTAAATATATATATATATATATATATATATATATATATATATATATATATAGATAATATATATATATATATATTTATATATATATATATATATATATATTATATATATATATATATATATATATATATATATAATATATATATAGATATATAGATATAATGGTAAACACTTTGCTCGAGTAATGACTCTACAACAAACACTTATCTCATGTGGATCAAGTCCAAGATCTTGGGTCTATGGATTTGAATCTCACTCAGGCATGTGACTTATTATATATGTGTCTTTGAATCTCTCTCTTTGTGTGTGGATCTTTTGAAATCTACAGTAAACACTTTTGTGCATAGTTTTGGAACCCTAGACCATCTGCCATTTTGTGGTTGAGTTCAAGTTTTTATTACGTTTAAGAAGTGTTCTACTTGGCTTGGGTTATATTATGCATCTCACATCAAGTCTTATGCGGCTCACTTCCACAGTAATACACACTTAGGCTCACTTCAACTTGTTGTTAAGACTAAGTAGTGGTTTGCACTATGATTTTCTTCCGCAAATATCCTAGGTGCATAAGTTCTTTCTACTTAGATTTCTTTTTCTTTATAGCTCTATTCATTAAAATTATGAGTGCTTCTCCCTATAAGTCTATGCCTCCATTTAGAAAAGGGAGGCTAAGAAAAATCACCCTAGAAAGCATCTATGATCATATTGATTCTTTAGAAAAGTGAAGATAAGATAGTTAATTGGAACATAAACTAGAACTTTTTGCAATGCTTACAAAGCATAAACTTGAATTATCCACAATGTTTATGGAACATAATCTAGATATATCCACAAGGCTTGACAACAACTACAAATCATTAGAAAATAAAATGGTAGTGCTCGAGATTGGACTCCAAGGAATAAAAGATAGGGTGCATGAAATAGAAAAGAACAAAAAATCATTGGTTTATGAAAATTGCTCATTGAGAGATGAGATTAATGAATTAAAAGAAAAAAATAAATAATAATTCTACCCTAAGTAGCATATAGAATAAATTAGATATCAAACCCATCAAAGAGAAAGTGAACAAACTAATTTAACTAGATCATGAATGCCATAAAAGATCCCTAAAGCTAATAATAGTGGGCATAGAAGAGCAGAAAGATGAGGACACATTAGAAATAGTAAAAGAACAATAGAAAACTAAGTCCCAAATTCAAACAACTTATCTCACATAATAAAAAAGGGTGGAAAAGTACTCAAGCATAAACATAAACTAATTTGTGCTAAGATAAGTTGTAATGACCCTAAAATATATATTCTTAGTAAATTATTAAGCCTAAAAGGGTCAATAACATTTACAAACAAGGATCTTATTCCATAAGACCAAGTCGAGCTAAGGAAAGAGGTTCAAAGGGTAAAGGAGGCAAGAAAGGAAGGAAAAGGGGAAATCATTATAAATATGAAAGCTCTTATTAGAGATAAAGACCAAAATAAGAGTGACAAATAGGAATTAGGAACACTCTGATCCTCTTTAGGAATTGTTTTGGTTTTCCATGGCATAAATATCTAAGGTTAAGTTGGATCCCAAGTGATATTGATCTTATTTTCTTAGTTGAATCTTGGGAGCATGATGAATCCAAGGTCCCCCATATAGATGGATTCATTCTTTGGTTATATTGGAACAAAACGTCCTCCCATGGAGGTTTTGTTGGGATAATTTTTATATTAAAAATAATATTTCTCCTCACATCTAGCTTCTTAAGATCGACCTGGTTAAATGGTACATTTGGATCGAAATTTTTTACTGTAACGCAAATATGATGTATCTTGCAATTTGTTAATTCGCTCCTATCAACTCAACTTCCTATAAGAAAAACAACCTAGATAAGAACTTCCCCTTCAATATCTTAGAATACGTATTTTTAGTCTATGAATAAAGGTAATATCCTCTTGTTAGGGGACTTCAATGCTAGAACCACTACTACCCAAGCTACTCTCCTAAGTAATAAGTCACCCTAATCCCCTCTAGCTAAATGAGGACTTTGACTTAGCTAATATATTCAAGAGAAATTTAAAAAACATAATTGAGAACTTATTTGGTACTAAGCTAATCATTCTTTATAGTTCCCAAGACCTGATAATTTGTAATGTAATTAATAAGTGGCCAACCTCTAGCCAAATGACTTGTATTCATGGGCTTGACAATGGTGTTATGAATTATGTGATATATGATATCCATGTTCTCAACCATATCTTAAATTTTGACCTCATAAACGACCATGAACGTGGATCTAACCATATACCTCTAAACTTAACTCTAAACCTTGAAATTCACACTAGCCACATGCAAGAGAATTGTGATAGTCAAAGGCACATTAATTTTGACAAAAGTAAAATGGATCTATTTTTAAAGGACTTAAATAGGGATTTTGATTCTTAACATATAATGATAACATTAATCATATCTACCACAATTTTATTACAATCATTTCCAATACCATTAACAAGTTCTCTATTGAGGTGTCTCCTAAAAAGAATAACATAACTTCTAACATTTGGTATGAAAACGATTGTAAAATTTCCAAGAAAGTAATTAGAGACGCTCCTAATGAAATTGTTAGTCTTGAAAAACTAAGTTTGTATAAAACTCTCATTAAAAGAAATAAAAAATGTTATGTAAATAGGAGGCAAGAGAATCTTATTCAACTCTCTAATGTTGAGCCCAAAAAGTTTTAGAGGAAAATTCTTGTTCGTAAAATGAAAGAAAATAATTCAATCCCCTTAAAGAGTTATGATATCTATCTTAAGATTCTTTATGATTCCCCTAACACCATGGGAACCATATTGAATAGTACTCTTATAGAGGAGGATATCTTCTCTTTGGAAGACAATGAGTTCAAGATTAAGAAACACGCTAATGGGAAAGGTAGGGATATTGAAGGCTACCAAGCTAAAATTATCAAAATGGGAAGGTTTAACCTCATCTTCATATACACAAACTCCTCAATCTAAAGTGAAATAGGGCTTCCCTTAGCCTTGGGTGTAAATTCTTATTGTTCCTATCTTTAAAAGTGGGGATAAAAACATTCCCTCTAACTACATGACCATTATGATTAACCGCATTTTAGCCAAGTTGTGTGGGATCATTTTGGAAAATAATATTAGCCTTTGGCTTAAAATCCATGGTAAAAGAGCTAAAGGGTAAGCTGGATTTATTACTTTTAGGATCATGGTGGAAGAATGCCACAATAATAAGATTGATCTCTTTTATTGTTTTGTTGACTTTATAAAAGCTTTCGACACCATTCCTCGGGATAAGCTATGGAAGAGGTTATACGAGATAATGATTCCTCCCGAGATGAGGGATATTTGAATAGGCTATACAAGAAAGTTATTTCCAAGCTCAAGACCATTGAGGATTGGTCAGAAGGAATTACATATCATAGTTAAGTAAGGATGTCCCTTATCCCCTACCCCTTTTGGAATTTACATTAATAATCTGGAAACTTTTCTGGAAGTTATTGGATGTGATGGCCTTGGGCTCATTGATATGGCCATTAGTATTCTCCTTTATGCCAACAATATTGTTATTTTAACTAATAGGCTGACAATCTCAAGAAGCAACTTAGAATCTCCAAGATTATTGCTCCAAGATGGGTATGACTATTAATAGCAACAAGACTAAAGTCATGCCATAATTAAATAAAAAAATATCAACTATGATAATTCCATTTAGGATAATAACTACTTAGAAAAAGTTTCTTCAAGCAAATATTTGGGAATCGACATTCATCAACAACTCAATTGGAATTACAACATTGAGAAAAGGATAATTGAAGGTTGGAAAGCTTATTATGGGCTAGAAAACAATTCTAAGTTGACATATATTTGGGCATGGAGTTAAAAAAAGGTTCCTCTTTGAGACTCTTGTCACCCTTTTATCTTATATGCATGTGAGGTTTGGGGTAGAAGTATATCTATAAATAAATGTATAACCTACAACCTCAAGATTAAAGTAAATACTCCCTACCCTATCCTTTTGATTGAATCTACTGCTTCCCCTATTGAAAACATATCTATGATTAGGTATCTCATGTATAAGAAGAGGCTATACAACATGGAAGCTAAGAGGTATCCTAAAATTGCTTCTAACTCAAGACAAAACTCCCAGCTCATGCTCAAGAAAGGTTGGCATAAGGATATCCAGTCTTGGCTAAACCATTGGGGGATCAAGGAGGAGATCATCTTGAAAAATAAGGAAAAAGAAATACTACTTCCAAATTTAAGGATAACTTGTGGAACAATAAGGAGTTAGAGGGAAAAATGAAGCTAAGGTATTATAAGGAGGTGATCAACCCTAATCTTGAAAACCATAATTATATTTCTATTTTGACCAATGCTAAGAAGAAAATGAACATTGCAAATATTAGAACTAATTCTCATGAGCTCCAAATTACTGAATTTGAGCCTTGGAGTATTCCCTAGACACCTTGGAACGAGAGAGTTTTTCACTTTTGTGATACTAAGAGGGTTGAAGATGAAAAACACTTTCTCTTGGATTGCCCAACTCTTACTCACATCCATTATAATTTTCAAATTATTTTCCAGACTGCCAACCTTCTTGACTTGTTATGTCAGCAAAACTATAGTGATCTAATTGTGCTTCTCTCCCTTCTTTTTTATCATAGAATTAAAAAGTTAAAGAATCACAATTAATATCTTACTTTATTAAGGTCTGATAGACCATATTGGTCTTAGTGGGTGTTATAATAATAATAATAATAATAATATATATATAATATAATAATAATAATAATATCATCATATCATCATCATGTATATATATATATATATATATACTCACAAATTTTCTAATATCATGATATATATTGTTTAGAATGTATTTTAATATATATTAGTACTATTATATTACTGAGATATGCTTTATATATGCCAATTCTCATTATTTTGTTTTATAAACTTATGTATGCACATGATGCCATTTATAATTTGATAATTTGCACTAGAATTTTATAATTCTATTAGGTAAATATCAAAAGGTAAACATAGATTTAGAGATGCAATGGAATTAATATTTTATATTCCATCTATTGATGTAGAGGAGACAACGAGAATATGCCAACATATTTCATTCATAACCATAGGACTAGCTTGACCATATAAATTAAATTCCTAGTAAACATTGATAAGCATGAATCCATAATAAGCATCAAAAGATTTATTAGCACTTACTACATGATACATATAACATTATTGAATTTAAAAAACCATAAAAGTTCATTAATAATTATGTTTTAAATTATTATTATTATTATTCTTATTAAACATATATACATTTTACAATAATATGGAACAAGATGCATAACCATGGAGGCTTTCCACCACTTTACCACGAAGATTCTTAATATGTAATAGACTTTTTTACATGGGCCAGTACCATAGCTTATCAATACTACAAGTCCAAAAAACATAACTCACTTCATATGACACTTGTTCATATAACAAATTTTTCTAATTAATCAATTTAATTAAAAGGAAAAAAAATCATAACTACTTTAAGGATTAATCTCAACCTTTGGTTTGTGTAAATACTATGAATTTTTTAGAATATTATGTGGAGGTTAAGTCTCTACCATCCACTTAATAATTATTGATAATTAAATTAATATTGTAGAAGCCTTATTTCAAAATAGACAATTTCATTGGTGTAATAAAGATTTGGATTAAAAGAAAGTTTAATATTTTAATGTTATATTGGGGAGATTAAAACGAAGTACGATGATTCTTTGCAACCTTGTAGCTTCCTTCCAATTCAAATATACACAAATGTAAACTTCCAAAATTCCATTCAAGAATACTGACTTTACATCCATTTGGTAAAATTTCCACCTGTTATGCATTGTTAGAGATAAGATAGCTCTAATTGTATCTAACCTCGAAATTGGTGAATTTTTTTTATCATAATCCACTCCTAGTTGTTGTGAAAATCCTCTTGCAACCAATCTAGCCTTGTACTTTTCTATTTCCCCTTTCTCATTGATATTTGTTTTGTAAACCCATTTAACACCTATGCAATTATTATATTTTGGTAATTCTACTAGATTCCATGTATAATTTTTCTCTATGGAATCCATCTTTTCATCCATTGCTTTAACCCAATTTTCATTTTTTGTTGCCTCTTCAAAACTTGTCAGTTGACAAGTAAATAATGCAATGTTTGAATTCACATCTAAATCTTCATAGATTTCTCGTAAACTTCTGGTCATTCTAGGCCTTGATTCACTACTTGATTGGGTAGTAGGAGTAGATTGAGTTGTTGAAGAAGATAAATAACCTTGAATACAATGTCTTGGAGTTCTTTTTGGAGTGTTTCTAATCGATGATTGACTTTGTGAATCTTATTGACCTTTTTGCACAACTTGTTCCTTTGCATCATCTTCTACTTGAAGTATCATTGCTACAACTGTTATAGATTTATCAATGCTTCCATCCCATGCTTCATTTTCCTTAAATTCAACATCTCTACTAATTATCAACTTCTTTGTTATTGCATTGTGCAACTTATATGCTTTGGACTAATCACTATACCTAGTAAAAATTCACTTCTCACTTCTATCATCTTGTTTATTTATCAACTCCTTAGGCGCATAAGCATATGCCACATAGCCAAATACCCTGAAGTATACTACACTACAACTCATACATTTCCATGCTTCATGTTGAACTTTGTTCTTTACACTTTTAGTGGGAGATATATTCAAAAAAATAGATTGAGCAAGCTACTTCTTCCCCCAAATACTCATTTGATAGATGTTTTTCCTTCAACATAATTCTATCCATATTCATGATGGTTTTATTCTTCCTTCCAGCTACACCATTTTTTGGTGGTGTGTACCTTATTGTAAATTTTATTTTGATTCCATGATACTTGCAAAATTTATGAAAATATTTGGAATCATACTCACCTTCTCTATTTGATTGTAACACTTTTATCTAATGACCACTTTTATTTTCTTCCATTACCTTGAATTCTCAAAACTTTTCAAAAGTTTCAGACTTCTTTGCAAGAAAATACACCCAAGTATTTCCATTGTAATCATCTATGAAGGTTAGGAAGTAATAAATCTGTCCAATTGACTTTGTGTGCATTGAACCACACAAATTTGTATGAACCAATTCCAATGGTTCCTTTGTTCTATAAGGCACTCCTCTAGAAAAACCTTCCCTATGTTGCTTTGCTAGAATGAAACTTTCACGTGAACTAGTTGGCTCCTAAATGGGAGGAAACCCCTAAACCATCTTTTGTTGCTACAGTAGTCTAAGGCCACCAAAATGTAGATGACCAAACCTGAAGTTCCATAACCAAAAATCATCCAAGCATGTTTATTTTTTTGCATATGAGTAATCAAGTTATAATACATGACAAGAGGATACATCTTATTCTTTGTCATCTTTACTTTAGCAATCAACATCTTACTATGAGGTCTATCATATATGAAGAAATGATCTCCTTTAAAGATTAATTATTTAGTAAGTTCACTAAAACTAAGAAGATTATGTTTCAAGCCTAGATAATAGCTACTATGTGCCTGTTCTGGCCCTATTTGGTGAGGATGTTAATTGTTCCTTTTCCCATAACTTTAGAATATTATCTACTCCTAACTTGATATCAGTCAAAAATGAATTATCCATATCCTTAATCATGATTTTGTTTCCTATGATATGTTTGCTACATCCACTATATAAGCCATATGTTATTAGAAACTTCTTGAGAATCATTACTCATAAGGAATGATTATTTTTCATACTTCTTAAGAGAATAATCTAAACCTTTTCTATTAATATCAACTTTCTTTTGTTTGAACTTTGCATTAATATGCATAATGACCCATCTTATTACAAAATAGCACTTAATTTCTGATTTGGCATACCTGTGATCTAATTTCCAACTTCTGTTGTTGCTCCCCATTGAACTATGGGGATTTTGATCAAATCTCTTTTCTTGATTTGAATCTTATCTGAATATTGATTTTATTGTTCTCGCCTTTACCTCTTAATATTGATCCTCCTCTTCCTTGTGAGATAGAAACCTATGATTTGAATGTGTTTTCAAAATATTCTAATATTGATCCTCATCTTCCTCGTGAGAGAGAAACCTATGATTTGAATGTGTTTTCCAAAGATTCCTCATACATGTTTATTTGCGATTTATGGGATAACAAGGATCCCAACAACTCATCTACTAATAGATTTGAGAAGTCTCCAAACTCTTCAATGGTTGTGACCACTACATTAAATTCTCTTAGGTAAGTTTATGAAAACCATCTTAACCACTATCTGATTTGAAATATATTCACCATTCATCCTCAGTTGATTGGAAATGTTTATAACTTGGGTCATGTATTTGTCCATAGACTTTGACTCTTTCATCTTCAAAATCTCAAAGTCCATCCTTAACATTTGTAACTTAACTGTCTTCACCTTCGTAATTCCCTGAAATTAGTTTCTAGGATGTCCCATGATGTCGTAGAGATCTTTTCTATTGAAATCTTGGAAAAAATAGTCACATCCATGCCAGTTTGGATGAGAGAAAATGCTTTTGCATTCTTTTTCATGTTGATTCTAAGTTTATTTTTCTGTGTGTTCATTGAGACTTGTTTGGTTGTCTCATCAACTGACTCTATATAGCATCAAACTACAAGTTTCCATACATCTTCGAAACTTAACAATGTTCACATCTTGAAAACCTAAACTTCATAGTCTTTCCTTGTTAGAGTTGGAAACAGTAACTGAATTTTTTTTTGATGCAATGCACATTGGTTGAACTCTCCAACAGTTGCAACCCCGTGCTCTACTCACATAGTATGCAATGAAAAAATTTAAACAAAAATAACTCAACACAAACCGATAATTCCATCCTCGAACAGGGAAATTAACCTTTGTTTATTAACATTCAACCGATTTTTCTGTGACAACAAGGAACAATTAAACATTCATGGTGATTACGGTCATGACACATGGAGGCTTTTGCACACCATCCCTACATTCCAAAAGCTCTCCACCTTTTCTGTTGCAAGCTACCCTCTTTTTCCCTTCCTTCGATCCACTGAATTGATCCAGCTAATCTTGGTCAATTACGCACTCTTTCAAGACTAGGTGGCTAAAAATTTCTATGAATTATAATAGCCAATTCACCTCCTCCTCACGACCTTAGCGTTTTGGCTTCAACAACGAATTTTCATTCTTTCACCTGCATGTAATTCTGACACGCCCTAATCACATTACAGTTGGAAGATGTGATTGTGTGCAATGGCAGTCCTGAAGTAGCATTACAACATTCATCACAACAAGTGTTTTAGCTTGCTACAAGAAGAATTACACATGACAGGGAAAATAAAGTTTCAACCCTCGTGATAGGACTCTAACTACAATTGCAGAAATTCACTTTTTTTTAAAGGTTTCTTGAACCAGAAGATGCCCCTACATCAGACACCTCTGATAAGCGAAACATGAGCCCCAACTCATGTTTTGACCTCTGCTAAAGGAGAAGAGTTTTGCAAGCAATCTAATTGATCTGCAGTAACTGACAATGCATCTTCTTCTCCTCGATTCATCTATTTAATTAAATACTCAAGGTACTCTTTTCCATGAGTCTTCTTGCCAATTCTTGTAGAAAGAATTTCTTCAATCTATTCTTCTGGCCTGATTGGTAAGTGTTTCTCCCATTCACTATTTGCACCTTCATCTATTCCTCACTCTCCCTCATGAAACTCATAAAGGTCTGCTACATTGAATGTAAGCGAGATATCAAACTTCTTTGGAAGCTCTAAGCGATAAGCATTGTCTGAAATTTTCTTGAGGATGTGGTAAGGACCAAACTTTTTATACTTCAACTTGTTATATGAACCTCTCGTAAATCTTTCCTTCCTCAAGTGAGCCATAACCATCTCACCCTCTTGGAATATTTCCTCCTCCTTCATTGATTTTCTCTCTATTTATAGCTTTCATTGTTGAGTTGCAACTTCTTCTTGACTTGCTCCTGTAATTCATGTAGGTTGTCCATAAATTAAATTTCATTTGCACTATTTTGATTGTCCAACTCTGGCAATGGCACCAAATCCACCACCCCCTTCGATGACCTTCCATATATGACTTGGAATGGACTCTTCCCTATGGACCGATTCACTCAACCGTTATAAACAAATTTAGCTTGAGCCAATACTAAATCCCATTGAATAGGATTCTCTCCACTTAAAATCCTCAACAAATTCCCTAAGCTCATGTTCACCACTTTGGATTTTCCATCCATATGTGGATGATATGCCAAACTATAAAGAAAATTTGAGCCTAACTTTCTCCAAAGTGTCCTAAAAAAATTCCCTAGAAATCTCATGTCTCAATCTAAGGTAATACTCCGTGGAAAACCATGCAATCTAACCACCTCCTTGAAGAATAATGAATCCACCTCACTATCATCACTAGTCTTCTTGCATGCTATAAAGTGTGCCATCTTTGAAAATCTGTACTCAACTACCATTGTTGAATCATGTTTTCGTTGTGTCATAGGCAGTCCTAAAACAAAATCCACGCTTATGTTTTCCCATGGTCTTTCCAAGACTTTTATTGGAGTATAAACTCTGGTGTTTTGACTTTTACCTTTGGCTAGTTAACAAATTATGCAATTTTCAAAAAACTTCCTCACATCCTTACCAATGTTGGGCCAAAAGTATTTTTCCTTCACCAATGCCATGGTCTTATCAATACGAAAATGACCTCCTAGACTACCACTATGCAACTCTTTAATAATGTTCAGCATAATGGAACTCCATGGAATACACAACTGCTGAGTTAAAAAAAAAAAAAAAAAAAATCTTCTTGGATATGTAATCCAAATATGGTGTTCTATCTACACTCTAGGTCTCTTTACATGCCTTCCATGTCTTTGATAAATCTACATCTCTTTCATACAAATCTTTCATGCAATTCAAACCCACTACTTCGACAAACATAGTATTCAAAAATGTTGTATGTCGACTCAATTTGTCAGCTAACCTATTCAACTTCCCCAATATATGCTTCAATAGAAAAGAATAACTTTGCAATAATTTGACCCATTTTGTATGCTTCTGATTTAACTTACCTTGGTAGTTTATATATTATAGGGATTTGTGATCTGTGTATAAGACAAACTCCTTCGATAGTAAATAAATTCATCATTTCTTAAATGCTTGCACAATAAGATAAAACTTTTGGTCATAAACCGAGCACTTCTTCCAAGATTCATTCAACTTCTTGTTGAAAATTCAATGGGTCTAACTTCTTGACTGAGAAATGCTCCAATTGTGGCTCCACTCGCATTGCAATCCACTTGAAACACTTTGCTAAAGTTGTGTAACGTCAATACAGGTTGCGTTGTTACCTTTTTCTTCAACTCTTTAAACGATTTTGATGTTGCAACAGTCCGTTTGAGCACACCTTTCTTCATGCACTCTGTAAGCAATGCACATATATGACTGAAGTTGCAGATGAATTTCTGATAGAAGCCTGCTAACCCATGGAAAATATTCACATCAAATGTACACTTGGATGTTGGCCATTTAAGAATTGCCTTCACTTTCTTGGGGTCCATTTTCAAGCCTTCTTTTGAAACTACAAATCCAAAGTATACCAACTCTCGCTACATAAAGGTACACTTTTTCAAGTTTATGAGCAACATTTTTTCCTTCAGCCATTGTAACACAACTCTCACATGTTCCACATGCTTTGTTCTAATTCTATTGTAAATCAGTATGTCATCAATATATACCACTACAAACTTACCCATGAACGTCTTCAACACTTCATTCATCAACTGTATGAATGGGTTGGGAATATTTGTCAACCCAAATGGTATCACAAGCCATTCAAACAAGCCATCCTTCATAGTGAACCTTGTCTTCCATTCATCACCTTCTTTGATCCAAATTTGGTGATAGCCACTTTTCAAATCAATATTTGTAAAATACTCTGCACCACTTAAGTAGTCCATAAGGTCATCCATTCTTGGCAATGGAAATCATTAATTAATGGTGATCTTGTTTATTTCTCATGAATCAGTACACATTCACCACTCCCCTGTCTTCTTTGGTGTCAATACTACTGGTACTGTATGTTTGGAAAACTTGATCACCTTTTGTTGCTTTGTTTGTCGCTTTTTAGTTTTGTTTCCTTGATTTTATTGAATGACCATTGTCGTTTCAATGTGTTCTAGCTTGTAGAAGTGTTGTTTCAAGTTTTGTATTACCTTTCCTTAGTGTCACATGCAAAACATTGTTTTTGTGCTCACAATCAATGTTGCGGCGACTCGTTTCACGAGCTTCTTGGTTTTTTTGTTTAACTAATTTCTACACTTGCTTGAATTGCATGCATGATTATGTCACTCAGATCTACACCAGCTTCACATGCACATTCAGTCCTTCATGTTTTCAAGTTGCCATAGGGCAGATCCGGGCTGGCTTGGCCAATCTCTTGTCTCTCCCAGCATGCTCTATGCTTTATTGGTAGTTAAGGCTCTGCCTTGCCTCCAGGAATTTTGTAGAGGTTGCTCACACTATCTCCCAGATGTGCTCTATGCAATCCTAGGGGACATTGCCTAGTTGATCAGGTGCTCAAAATTAGGCTCAAAAATCAAAATTTCAGAATCTTGATAAACATAGCTTCAGATCGAAGATCTCATCATTCTGATTCATTGGTGTGAACGACACTCAAATCCAAGCTCATATGTAGAAGTTAGAGAAAGTCAAAGTTCAGGTTTGACTTGCTCACATGGCAGGATTGGTTGATGTGGCAAGGTCCTTCAGTGAATGAGGAGGTGCCAAGTGGCAAGATGCCATTGGCCCTCACATGTCGTAAATCACAATTGCAGGTAGGTCAATGTTAGAAATTGGCCCCAAGTGGGCAAGGGTGCAATGCGATAAGGCAGGCAGGAAGGTTTTCAATAAACGACTGGAGGCGTGATGTGATGGATCACAATCACATATTGGCAAGGGGTCAGTGTTACACAATCAGCCCTTGGTAGGTACCAAGTTGTGATGTGATATCGCAATCGCAAATCTCAACGGTACAAATTTATGCATATACAAAACCCTGGTTATTCGCAGAATTGTGAAATGCGATAAGTCCCCAGATGTGAGATGTTTATCGGTTCTAGTTAATACTCTCGTCGAGTTTGCCACATCCCAATCACACAACGCCCGCCATGTTCACAAGACATAAGCTACAAAACTATGCTGATTGCGATCTACAATAAGACAATCGGTGCCAATAGATTATGGCTCGTCATGCGGCAAAATTTTTGCCCAATTAGTGGATTTTCGTAGCTAATTTGTAGAATCATGTCGGGTTTGGAGCAATTTGTGGAATGAGTAGTGTGAAAATGAGGAAAATTCATAATTTCTTCAGTTTTCCATCAAATTGGTTGAAAAAAGAGCCAAGATGGCCATTTTTGAGATTATGAACTAATTGGAGCATGTTTAAGAAGCTATTGAGCATTGTAAACATAATTTTTTACACTTTTGAGCATAATAGAGAGGCCCAAACCATTGGAAGCTGGAACAAGGAGACATATCCTAGAAGGGGTGAACTCCTTTATCATGTGATTTTCTGTAGGTGTTTTTGATGATGTTATGTATGTGTTTATGCTATTGTTTAGTTTCTGGTTTATGTTAAATTGCTCTTAAAATTAACATAAAAGCTCTTCATTTTACTTGCAAAAATTGATGAATCCTTGAGAACAAGGAAAGCATTTTGTTTATAATCTGAGGAAGATATTATCACTATGAACTAATATTCTAAATCAGATCACTTTAGTATCATAGCACTATGTGTTCTTTGTGAAAGAAGGATTTAATTGTTTGCAAGTTTATGTCATGCTTACAAGGTTAAAACTCAAAAGAGGTGAAGGAAATATGGTTGAAAGCCCTAAAGTTGGGTCAAGGGGAAGAAGAGCAAGGTTGCCACAATCTCCAACACCATTTCAGCCTCAAGTTGCATTTGACACTCCAAAGATCATGTCTCATGAAGGAGAACCTACAAACATGACAGAAGATGAGAATACATTTATAAAGGCTTTCTTTGATATGACAGAGATGGTGACTGTCCTCTATGAAGAGAGTAATAGCAGGTTGCAAGGAGAAAGTTCCAAACCTCCCAAAGGAGAAGGATCTTCAGCAAGAGGTAATGGAAAAGGAGGTAATGGGAATGGAGACAAAACTCCACCCTCTCCACCATATTCTTCATCTTCTTCTTCACAAACATCTTCACACTCTTCCACTAATACAACCCGTACTCATACTCATCATCATTCTTCAAAAGGAACTAGTAAATCACCTTTTTTAAAACTTGATGTTAAATTTGAGTTTCCCATGTATAATGGTGAAGTGAATGTAGAGAAGCTTGATAATTGGATTCGTCAGTTGAAGGTATATTGCAAGATTCAAAACCTTTAAGAGGATGACATAAGGACTTAGTTAGCTTCCTTGAGAATGGAGAGTGCAACACTATTATGGCGGGAATCAAAGACCCAAGAGGATATTAAAAAACATGGTAAGATATCTATTTCTTGGAATGATTTCATTGCCACAATCAAAAGACAATTCTACCCTCTAGCTTATATGTAGAATATCGTCATGAATTGGTAGAACTTTAGACAACTAAAAGTTCAAAATGTGCAAGATTACACCCAAGAATTCAAAAAAAAAAAAAAATCTCTGATGTTAGGTGTAGATTTAAAATCATAGGACACTTTGTTGAAGTACATAGGGGGTTTACATAGTTACCTTAGGCATACTATATTAATGTTTAATCCCAGGAATCTAGATGATGTGTGTGTGCAAGTAGCATGTCTTGAGGCAAGTGGGAAAAACACCCAAGAAGAAGGTAGTAAAAATCCATTTAAGGGTAAAAAGAAACAAAAGGGTTTCAAGGGTAAGAAAAATGCATCCATTAAAAAGGAAGGAGAGAAAACAATATGTAAACATTGTTCTAGAGAGGGTCACGATGAAGCTCATTGTTGGTAGCTTCATCCCAAAATGAAACCAAAGAAATTCAAAAACAAAGGAAAAGAAAAGACAGTTGTTGTCACTCAAGAGGATTTGGGATCTGAATTTAGTGATGAAACAAAAATCACAGCCATGGTGTTTCAAAGAAAGGAATCCATTGCCAGCACTAGTTCTTCAGGCTCGCAAAATGAAACTCCAAATGAAAAGAGGAGAATAGAACTGTTTCAGATAAGGGTGATCTCAGAACATAACAAGATTGATACGATGTTTGATAGCAACTCTCAAGCCAATATTATCTCAGAAAACATTGTCAAGAGTTTAAATCTAGAAACTCTTCCACATCATAAACCATATCCACTCAGATGGGTATGTGATAATGCCCAATTGCAAGTTACGAGAAAGTGTAAATTGAAATTTGTAATCACTGCAAAATTCATAGATGAAGTGGAGCTTGACGTTGTGTCGTTAGATATCCGTGGCATCATTTTGTGCAGCTCATACCTTTATGACAGAAAATATATCTTCCATCAACATGAAAACAAATATAATTTATTCAAAAGTGGAGTAGAATATACTATGAGAGCTCATAGCAAGAAAACAAATCTTTCGCTTGTTAATGTAGGGCAAATGAAAAGATTGTTGAATTCGAGCAAGAATTTCATGATTCTCATGATCAAACCCAAAAATGAAGTTGATAATGAATCTTTTAAAGGTTGTGATTCAAATTTGAAATCTGAATTGGTTGACGTAGTTAACCAATATGTTGAAATTTTTCAGGAACCAAAGGGATTACCTCCCAAGAGAGGAATCCAACATGAGATACAGTTGCAGCAAGAGTGTCTTCTTCCTAACATTGGCATGTACAGGATGTCAGTGATGGAAAGCACGGAAATTAAGAAGCAAATCTAGGGATTATTGAATAAAAGGATCATTTAGCCTACTCCTTTACTGTGTGGTGCACCTCTTGTTTTGGCACCTGAGAAGAATGGTAAGCATTTCCTTGGATGGTATTCAAGAAGTGGTTTTCATCAAAGTAGAGTTGTTGAAGGAGATATATGGAAGATGACATTCAAAACCAAGCAAGGTTTATTTGAATGGCTTGTTATGATTTTCGGTCTTTGCCATGCTCCTACTACTTTTACGCATATGAAGAAACATGTGTTGAAGCCATTTCTAGACAGGATAGTTTATTTGGATGGCATTCTTATTTTTAAAAAAAATCATTATGAACATGTCATATGTGAAAAAAAATACATGTTGTCGTATGTCAATAACATTTGTTTATGAATATGTCAAAGTATATGTTGGATAAAACTTCTTTGATGTACTTGAGCCATGAAATTGGTTCTTCCAGGCTTGTTCAAGTTACCAAGGACTTTTTGGCAGTTTGCATGGGACATGGAGAAGATGAGTTGAAGTTAGACCTCTCCAATATTGATGTTGTAACAGTCTGTGATGGTATTGACTCCATTTTTGCAGACAGAGCTGAAAGAATCATACATCCTCATGAAGTTGCGTATGCCTTTGTTATGTTTGCATTTTACGTAGGCAGGTTCATGATAGTCATTTGGATAAGAGGTTTTTTGGGAGTAGCCCAATGTTGGAGGATAAATTTTGTTAATTTTTCTTCTTTTGTAGTTCATTTGCATTCGTTGGTAGTTGTGCAAAAGGTCTTCCAGTGGGGAGGCAAACAACGAGAGGCATTTGATGCTTTAAAACAAAAGATCAGTACAACTTCAGTACTTTCTTTTCCATACTTGAGATAGTCATTTAAGTTTCGGGTTGTTGTATGTAACTATGCTATGGGCACAGTCTTTTTGCAATGTGGTAAGCCCATTTCTTTTCATTCAGAAATTTTCAATGATAAAGTGTTTAAGTTGCAGCAACAAAGCATTTCCATTGGATGGGTTTTCTTCTACTATTCCACTCGGTCGAAAGGTATAAGAAAGGTATAAGAGACAAGTTTCTTGATGTAATTTCTAGGCCTATAGTTTACATAACTACTTTCGTCATGCATCATTTTGTTTTACATGAAAGTTATGTTAAGAAAAATACATACTTTCAAGATGTATATTTAAGATTGAGTCAAGGGAATCAAGTGGAGGAATTTGTTTACCATTTGCATCATAATGTATTGTATCATCTTGGTAAGAAGCATGTTGCTACTGATAGTAACATTGACAAGGCCAAAGAGTTCATTAAACAAATCCAAATGGTAAATCAAACAGTGCAAGAACAACTTGAAAGGGTTAAAGGAAAGTACATAGAAAGGCACGACAAGAAACATTGAGATCACAAGTTCCAATTCAGTGATCAATGGATCAAGATTGGAAAGGTGAGGAAACTGTACCCTCACCTATTGATCATTTGAAAGTGGTATTTTGGGGTCCAAAAGACTTCCAATGGGGAGGAGTGATTAGGTGCTCAAAATTAGGCTCAAAAATCAAAGTGTCAGAATCTTGATAAACTTAGCCTTAGATTGAAGAGCCCATCATTTTTATTCCAACGGTGTGAACAACACTAAATCTGAGCTCATATGCAGAAGTTAGATCAAGTCAAAGTTCAGGTTTGACTTCTTCACATGGCAGGATTGGATGATGTGGCAAGGTCCTTCAGTGAATGAGGAGGTGCCAAGTGGCAAGCCGCCAACAGCCCCTGCATGTCGCAAATCTCAATCATAGGTAGGTCGATGTTAGAAATCGGCCTTGAGCGGGGAAGGGTGCGATGCAATAAGGAAGGCGGGAAGGTTTTCAAGAAAAGACTAGAAGCGTGATGCGATGGATCACAATCCTAGATCGGAGAAGGGTTGGTGTCACATAATTGGTCCCTGGTAGGTACTAGGTTGTGATGTGATATCACAATCGAAAATCGCAACGATGCAAATTTCTGCATATACAAACCTTGGTTATCTGCCGAATTGCGAAATGCAATAAGTCCCCGAATGCAAGATGTTTATTGGTTTCAGTTAATACTCTCATCGGGTCGGCCACATTGCAATCACACAACACCCGTTGTGTTCACAACACATAAGCTACAAAACTCCACTGATTGTGATTTGCGATAAGATAGTCGGTACTAACAGAATAGGGCCAGCTGCATGGCGAAACTTTCTCCTAGTTAGAAGATTTTCTAAGCTAATTTGTAGGATCATGTCGGGTTTGGAGCAATTTGTGGAATGAATAGTGTGAAAACAACGAGAAGTAATAAATTCTTTAGTTTTCCATCAAATTGGTTGCAAAAAGAGGCTAGATGGCCATTTTTTAGATTCTAAACTGAATGGAGAAGGTTTCAGAAGCATTTGAGCATTGTAAACAATTTTTTTTACACTTTTGAGCATAATAGAGAGGCCCAAGACATTGGAAGTTGGACCAAGGAGATGTATACCAAGAGGAGTCAACTCCTTTATCATGTGCTTGTTTTAATTTGTTTTTGATGATGTTCTGGATATGTTTATGCTATTGTTCAGTTTTTGGTTTATGTTAAATTTCTCATAAAATTAACATAAAAACTCTTCATTTTACTTGCAAAAATTGATGATTTCTTGAGCACTATGAAAGAATTTTGTTTATAATTTGAGGAATATCTTAGCACTGCAAACTAATATTCTAAATCAGATCACTAGTCCTTCCCACTGGAATTGTGTAATGCACAGTTCTAGCCAGCAACCCAACCTAATTGTTTTGTGCATTGTGCAGTTTCAGTCAGTAGTCAACCTCACTAGACTACGCATTGCGCAAATCCAATCAGTAATCAGTCTCACTAGTAGTTAGGGCTATGTAATACATAGTTCTAGCTGACAGTCTCCCAGCTTCTTGGAGATAATGATGTGCAACCTTGCCCAACAATCACCAGTTTGTTGCCTGATTGATTCCACTATTGCTTGATGATTTTTTAGCTGACATTTTCTCGTCGTGAGTGTCTCCTCTATCCCCAAGTACCACAAGTTTTTGAGTAGCTTCTCAACAATATAGGTATCATGGCCTCTAAGAGAGATGGAACAAAAGACACAGTTGAAAGCAATACTGGGGATGTGGTTGAATAGGGGTCTATGAGCTTGCCCGTGTACATAGACACACACATGTTCATTGAGAAGAACATCAAGGTCACATGGAAAGACATCAATACTATTTTCTCAGGCATCTTTGAAGAGAATCTGAAGGACCTATAAGTCTATGTGAACATCCATGAGTTAGGATTGTACAAGGTTGCGTGCAAGTTTCCCATGTTCCCATGCACATATGTGATCCACTGGATTGTCACACACACTAATCCTGAGACAATGATATTGAGGAGTGTCAGTGGAGAAAATCTAGCTTCCTTCAGGATGGAAGATGATCAATGGATGTATCATTTGCCACTATCGGTGAGTAGGATGGATGCACCATTCTATACTCCCAACAACAACATGAACACAAGACACATCTTGAAGTATTGCGTAAAGGAGTCAGGAAAGTTTAGGATGGCACCCAACCATATATATAGGACAAAGACACTCAGGAAGGCATACCAGTTCTTCGTCATCTTAACATGTTGCTTTTATGGTTGAGGGAGTATAGAGACCTTCCCCCAAAGATGGGTGGCTATGTTGGATCAGCTGGAAAGTGAAGGAAAACCTCTCAATTGGTCCAACATGCTGGCTCTCTAGTTGAAAGTGTGCATGTATCCAATGCCCAGAGTCTACCCAAGGATCGACAAGCAAGATTATTCATGTATGCATACCTACTCGATGCAATCTGTGCCTGTCAACAGTTTCTTGGCATGGGTTGGGCATGGACACCTTCAGAGAGTGTTGTGAACATATATTGCAAATTTCTCTCAAACTTCAGCTACCGTGGAGTAATGAATAGAATATCTTACTATTTCATCGCCCCTATGTACACTTTGACCTTTGAACAAGATCTGCCCTGCATGTCCCAGGAAGAAATGGAGGCGTTGTTAAAAATTGCAGATTGGTACGCATCACCCAATGGAATCTTCATCAAGATGTACAACATGGAGAAATCTCTGCATGTGTTGCCAAGGTTTTCCATGGAAAATCTATTCATGTAAGAGGTTGCAATATACCACATCTCGACAGGGTTATCAGCTAGATTACATAGGAAGAAGAATGCGCCATGGCCTATGCTTCCTCTGCAAATTGGGTTGTACGCGATCAATAGTTTGAAATAAGAAGATGCTGAGGCGAAGACTCCAAGAATTTTAAGTTTGGTACCAAGCATTTCAATCTGTAGAATCCAGATAATTTATGTAGGGACCATTGTGCGAGAGTGTGCTATTATTGGATCCACGGGGCGTGTCATTGGCTAGAGGAAGACCCATGGAGATATTGTTATAATTCCTCTAGGCTCAATGAATCAGTCAACATGTTAGTAGAATGGCTAGCAACACCACAGGGAGCAGTAACAACAACAACATCAAGCAGCAAACCTGTGCAAGACAGAGGCAAGAGGAAGATTGCCAAAAGCGCAAAAATGGAGAAAATATACAAGTTTAAGGAAGACCCACTTATGGAAAAGGTAGCTTTGTAGATGGATGGAAAGAGGTGATAGGAGGATAGTGTAAAGAAAGAGGGAAAAGAAAAGACTAGAAGATGTATAAAGGAAGTTGCAGGAAGTCCAACAGAAGCTCAAAGAAGAACAAGAGCTACGCAGAAGCGAGAAGGAAGCATGGCATGAGCTTGAACAGGAATAGGAACATGAACAGGAGGAAGTGTAAGGTGCACAAAAATCACAAACTAAATCGATAGAGGTTGAAGACTCCGAACCAGCAACAGATGAGGAACAGGGTGAGTAGCTGCAAGAATAGAAACTTGCTCCGTAGGATGAACCAATAGTTGAACAGATGGACATGGAGATGGAGTAGCCAGAACAAGATTAGGATACCAACCTCATGCCAAAATAAACTGAGGTCACTCCACAGGCTTCACCAGCTCCAATAGTAGAGCAAGTCTTGAGTGAAGAAGGGGATACCATTCTCCTTGAGAACCATCTGGGAACACAAGTGTACAACATAGCCTTTGACGAGTCACCCCGGATGAGCATGCATCACATGTGCACTTTAAATAATGGGTGATTGTGTCAGATGTACGAAGACATATAGCCACCTTGGTCAATGCTACAAAGGCTTATTTTGAAGCCACGAGCTTGAGTGTTAAGTTCCTGATAGCAAAAAACGAGTGCATGGCTAAGGAGTTGCAAGCAACCAGGCAGAGAGAGGAACAATCAACAGGATCCACCAGAGAAGAGATGAAGAAATCCATAATTTTTTATGTATCAGCTCTTGAGACAGTCACGCAGAGACTATATGACAGTTTCCTCACCGTGCACAAGGAAGATTTTCATCTACGTGGTCATTAGCAGCACTACAACAAGATAACATGAACACTCACAGATATACATGCTGCAGTTGATCATGTATAGACATGGATAATGAGGAAAAGGGAGCCTTGTTTCACTTGCACAAGTGAAGCCATAGGTGGATTTGGACAAAGCACACATCCAGAGTCTTATCCAGAGCTATGAGGAACTCACACCACTCATCACTAGTATTGAGGCTTCGTATGCACGGTTGTACAGAATTTTGGATGTCATGGTGAGAAAGTATGTCACCCCATCAATTGGTACACTCATCGAGGCCAAAGAGAAGAATCAAGTCAGACTCGAACTCGATGCGTACTTTGATTAGTTGATGCTCACGACCACCAACGTAGATTTGTAACTCAACACAGTTAACATGCAGTTGTACATCATCGGTCCGACCTTTCTTAGGACTAAGATGCGCATGTTACCGGAAGAGTTGGACAGAGGTTCCAAATCAGTATACCCGGAAGTATTGGAGGCAAGAGTTCATTTCTAGAAATACATCATCAAAGAGTATGCAGACACCATTGCACACTACCAAGCATGGCATCAGTTTGTCACTGAGGATCACGGAGAAGAGGTTGATGATTTGGTCTTTCCACAGTCGTCCAAGTCTTAGTGTTGTATTTTCTAGCTAACTCAAGCAAATT
Source organism: Pinus taeda (assembly GCA_000404065.3). Taxonomy (NCBI): domain Eukaryota; kingdom Viridiplantae; phylum Streptophyta; class Pinopsida; order Pinales; family Pinaceae; genus Pinus; species Pinus taeda. The sequence continues at coordinate 155,081 of APFE030785592.1, forward strand.
TTGTCCCACATGGGTGTATGTGGAAAATGTATCATTTTGTAAACATGATGTAAATTAAAATTCCAAGTGTCATTAGTGGAAACCAAATAGTGATATGTAATGTAAAGAGTTATGTAATGAAATTGAAGAGTCATGAGGGTAGTCCAAGAGTCACAAAGGGGAATGTCAAGGGTCACCCCACCCTTTGTTATAAATAGAACCTCATAACTCATAGGTCAGGCTTTTGGGAGCCAATATTTTGCTAGGAATTGCTTAGAGAGGGCTTCGAGAGTATTGTGATGAGCCTTGGCTTCTCCAGACTGCAAAGTGAGTACGTCTCTTTGGAGGAGCAGGCGGAGGTGACTGTAACATTTCACTATTGGGGCTAGTGGTTGTCATGGTTGTATTTATGGATGGAACTTTCAATTTATATATTATAACAGAGCTAGCATGTTTCATGCATTGTTGTTATTGTAGTTCGACTATTCTAGTTACTTTAGCAATGTATGTAGTTTTAACTTACACATTGATGTATGGACTATTCTGTATATGATGTATGAATCTTATTGAAGTGTGTTGTTGTTTAACTCATCAATTTGGATTGTCAGCTATTCTTATTTCCAATTTTTTATATCATTCAACTCATGTGTTCCTTTCAGACTACGTAATATTACAGGATTCTAAGGGATACACTTCTTTTCCCCTTACATGCGTTAGAACTTAGAACCTCCCCATGCATCTCTCTTGACTCACTGCAAGGTCACACACTTGCTTATGACAAGGATATCTTGCTTACCTAGGCACACTATCATAGTCAAGGCATAGATTTACTACCTACTACTAGGACTTCTACTCCAAACAGTCTAAGGTCTAGTTGGGACCTCTTACTGGGGAGATTCCCTAACATGTTGGCAGGTCCAGCACCGTTAACATTTCTAGTGCTAGAAGGAGGGCCAGATGACAAGAGGAGTCCTCAAAGTCTATTTTGAATATTCGCACATCTATCATGCCTTATGTTACACTTTGTCCTCCGAGATGTATGTCTTATGGAAATTACTTTGAAATCTTAGAGGAGTTCTAGAATCTCTTGTCACAGAACACATATGAAGGTGAAGGCAGAACAACTTGGCAGAGGTATAGTATTTCCTTTGCTAATCTATGTAACAACTTCGAAACCCGTGAGGATTACGTGATATGCATGTTGTTCACTTGTTTGTGTTGCTTGTTTGCTTGTTTTTCTTGCATTTACTTCTATCCTTTTCTTTTTGTTTGTTTGCTTTTTTTTCACCCATAGATTTAGTTTCACATGAAGCCATGTGTGGCTCTCAAGACAAGCAAGGTAAAGTACAAGAGGACTTGTACAACTACCAACATTTGGTTATTTGTTGTCCTCTCTCTTTAAGAAAGATATTGTTGTCTTAAGTCGATGATACCCTGATGGAAAATATGTTCTGTTCAGAATGAGTCTTGGTGAAAACACACCGCTTGCACTTTTAACTAGTACCACCTACTCTAATTGGTTCTTTTGGGTTAATCCTTGTCATCTCAGTAAAGTAGAGTAAGGTCAAGGGGAAAACCTTAACAAGTATTGTTAGAGGTATGCATAAAATACTTCTCTGAAGGGACAACCTCTTCTTCTCTCAATAAGTTGGGATCCCTATTCTGCCTCCGAAATAAATAAGTGCCTAGGCATAGTTCTTTGAAATATGAAAAATAAATAAGGCGAAACAAGAGAAAGGATTCCTGCATAGAGAGATGATGCAAGTAACTCTGTCAAGGTACTTACCAGGCTCATTGGTAGTAGAGTGATGCTTGTATTCCTGCGTGACTTCATCATAGTACTGTCCAGGCCTACTCATAGCGGAGCAACACCAGAGATGAAACTAAGACTCTGACAACTTTATTACTTGTGCACCAATATACTCCTCATCCCCAATTGAAACAACTAACTTGACATGGATTGTAACATGTGTTGACCGATCAAGAGAATGGTAAGGGACTATATCTTTAACTCAAGCTTAGTGTTGAAGTTGTGATGATCAAAGAATCGAACAATACTCCCAGAGGATTTACAGTCGCTTCTCACGAACAAGGTACATACAGAGAGTTGGAGTTCTACCAGTGTGTCACTAATATTGTAGTGCTACAACCACCATCCAAAATTTTGCCTTCACTTGATTTTGGAGCCTCCCTCCTTGAAATCATCGCGAATATCCCACACTGATCAGGTACTTGTGTTTTTTTTATTTCATCTATTGTTTAAGAGCTTGTGTTCACTCACTTGCCCCATCGGTCAACTATAAGCACACCCAACACTTGGTTCACATCTGCTTAATCAGTTGTGGGGAAAAATTGTGAAAACCTGGAGGACATCTTGTCTTCCCCTTAGGAATTGTGTAGAGAAGCCCATTAGCTTCCCTGCACTCAAAAATTGCATAAAGCAATCCAGCTAGCCTTACTTTAGAAATTGCACAGAGTAGGCCAACTGAGACTACTCTCCAAAAATGTGTAGTTTAAGCCAGATGGCCCTGCTCTCGATAATTTCGCATAGCAACCTAGGCCAGCTGTAGTGCCCTCCAGAAATTCACAGAACTAGCCAAGCTGCATTGTTCTCCAGAAATGTGCAGAGCACCCTAGGCCAGCTGCCCCATTCTCCATAATTACGCAGAACTGGCTAACTGCACTACTCTTTAGAATGCACAGAGTAGCCTAGCACCACTGCTCTGGAAAATTGCATAGAGCTAGCCAGCCATTCAGAGCCACTCAGCCCAAAAATAGCATAGAAGTTTTCCCTCAGTTGTCATTCATCACATGTGCCGATAGGTTGTCCAGTTCCCTCCAGAACTACGCAATCCTTCCTTGCATGTCGGGCAAATTTTCCTGAAAATAAATAAATAAATAAAAATAGAAAAAAGTGAAAAAGAATCCCTTGATTTTAGGGATCTATTTTTAGCAGCATGAGTTACATACAAAGTTGTTTTTAAAAACTCCTTGCCAAGTGTCACTTTTTCCTAGATTTATGGCATGTGCTTCATAAACCCTAATTTCACCAAATCTATTTAAGCAATGCCTCAGATATCATTCTTCACATTCAATATTAGATCTCTAGAATTCCCAAGCATCTAGGAACCTTTGGCATATTCGGCACAACTTTTCTGGGTAAGTTTTTATTTTTATGCCTTTTATCGCTTTTTCTGTTGCTTTTTAGTTTTTGGCTTGTATGAGTGTTGTTTCCTTGGTTTTATTGAACGACCACTGGCATTTCAAAGTATTTTAGCTTGTATAAGTTTTGTTTCAAGTTTTTCATTAAATTTCCTTAGTGTCACACGCATAACAATGTTTCTTCACTCATAATCGTTGTTGTGGAGACTCAGTTCATGAGCTTCTTGGTTTTTGCATTTAATTGATTTATTCACTTTCTTGAATTGCATGCATGACTATGTCACTCAAAACTATACCAAATTCACACACACATTTAGTCCTTCGTGTTTTCAGGTTTCCATTGGGCAGATCCAGGCTGGCTTCGCCTAGATCGTGTCTCTCCCAGTATGCTCTGCACATTCTTGGTAGTCAAGGCTCTACCATGCCTCTAAGAATTGTGCGGAAGCTACCCACACTGTCTCCCAGTTGTGCTCTATGCAATCCTGGGAGGTAGTGCCCAGTCATGCCCACTGGAACTGCACAATGCGCAGTTCCAACGCCAGCAACCTAGCCTGACTATTCTGCACATTGCACAGTTTCAGTTAGCAGTCAGCCTCACTAGACTACGCATTGCGCATATCCAAACAGTAGTCAGCCTCACTGGCAGCTAGGATTGTGCAATTTGCAGTTCCATCTGATAGTCTCCCAGCTTCCCAGAGTCAAGGTTCTGCAATCTTGCCCAAAAATCACTAGTTTTTTGTTTGAATTATTTTTGTATTGCTTTATGTTTTTTAGTTGACATTGTCTCACTGTGAGTGTCTCCTCTCTCTTCAAGTACCACAGGTTTTTAAGCAACTTCTTAGCAATACATGTATCATGGCCTCTAAGAGAGCTGGATTAAAATACACTGTTGAAAGGAGTATTGTGGATGTGGTTGAAAAAGGGTCTATGAGCTTGCCTGTGTACATAGACACGCACCTATTCATTGAGAAGGACATCAAGATCACATGGAAAGACATGATCAATACTATTTTTTGAGACATCTTTGAGGAGAATCTAGAGGACCGATAGGTCTATGTGAACATCCATAAGTTAGGATTGTATAAGGTTGCATGCAAGTTTCCCATGTTCCCATGGGTAGATGTGATCCATTGGATTGTCACACACACTGATCTTGAGACAATGATACTGGCCAATGTCAGTGGAGCAAAGCTTGCTTTCTTCAGGATGTAAGATTATCAGTAGATGTATCATTTTCCACTACTAGTGAGCAGGATGGATGCATCGTTCTACACTCCCAATAGCAGCATGAACACAAGACACATCTTGAAGCATTGGGTAAAAGAGCTAGAAAAGTTCAGGACGACACCCAACCAGATATACAAGACAAGGACACTTAGGAAGGCGTACTAGTTCTTGGTCATCTTCGCATGTCACTTGTATGGCCAGGGGAGTATAGATACCTTCCCGCAAAGTTGAGTGGCTATGTTGGATCAGCTGGAAAGTGAAGGAAAACCTTTCAACTAGTCTAACATGTTGGCTCTCTAGTCAAAATTTCATGTATCCAATGCCCAGAGTCTGCCCAAGGATCAAAAAGAAAGATTCTTCATGTCTGTCTATCTGCTCAAAGCAATCAGTGCACGTCAACAATTTCTTGGCATCGGTTGAGCATGGACACCTTCAAAGAGTGATTTGAACATATATTACAAGTTTCTCTTAGATTGCAGCTACCGTGGAGTAATGGCTATAGTATCTGGCCATTTCATTGTTCCTTTGTACACGTTGATATTTGAACAAGATCTTCCCTGCATGTCCTAGGCAACAATGCAGGCATTGCTAAACATTGCAGATTGTCACGCCTCAACTGAAGGAACCTTCATCAGGATGTGCAACGTGGAGAAATCTTTGCATGTGTTGTCGAGGCTTTCCACAGACAAGCTGGTCATGTAGGAGGTTGCACACCACATCTTGACAAGGTTATCAGTTGGATTTCACATGAAGAAGAAGGCACCATTGCCTACGCTTCTTGTGCGAATTGGGATGTACACAATTAGGAGTTTGAAAGAAGTGGATGATGAAGTTGAAGAATTCAAGAAGTTTAAGTTTGGCACCAAGATTTTCAATCTGTATGATCCACATGGTTTTTGTAGGGACCACTGTGCAAGAGTATATTATTCTTGGATCCATGAGGTGTGTCGTTGGCTAAAGGAAGACCAGTGGAGATAGTGTTATAACTCCTTTAGGCTCAATTAATCGGTCAACATGGAAGTATAATGGTTACTCAAGGCAGTAGCACCACAAGGAGCAACAACAACAACAACATCAAACCTGTGCAAGGCAAAGGCAAGAGGAAGATTATCAAAAGCACATAGATGGAGCAAAGCTACAAGTTTAAGGAAGACTGGCTTTTGGAAAAGGTTGCTTTGGAGATAGATGCAAAGAGGTGACATTGCAACAAGAGGATAGCACAAAGAAAGAGGTAGAAGCAAAGACTGGAAGATGCAGAAAGGAAGTTTCAGGAAGTCTAGTAGAAGCTCAAAGAGGAACAAGAGTTGTGCAGAAGAAAGAAGTGTAGCATGAGCGTGACCAGGAACAGGAATAGGAGGAAGTGGAAGGCACATAGACAATGCAAACTGCGCCAATATAGGTTGAAGACTCTGACCCAATAGCAGATGAGGAACACGGTGAGCAGCCATAGGAATAAGAACTTGCTCCAAAGGATGGACCGATAGTAGAATAGATGGACATGGAGATGGAGCAGTCATAACAGGATCAGGATACCGACCTCATGCCAAAAGAAACCAAGGTCACTCCACAGGCTTCACTAGCTCCAACAGCAGAGCAAGTCCCGAGTGAACAAGAGGATACCATTCTCCTTGAGGATTGTATAAGAACATAGGTGTACAACATAGCCTTTGATGAGTCCTAGCACATAGTTGTATAAGAAGGTAGATCACGCACCCTGGATGAGCGTGCATCACTTGTGCACTTTGAAGAATGGGTAATTGTGTCATATGTGCAAATACATCCAACCGCCTTTGTCGATGCTACAAAGGATTATGCCAAAACCACAAGCTCGAGTGTTAAGTTCTTGATAGCAGAAAACGAGCGCATGGCTAAGGAGTTGCAAGAAAGCAGGCAGAGAGAGGAAAAATCAACAGGATCTTCCAAAGAAGAGATGAATAAAATCATGCTTGTTAAAGTATCGTCTCTTGAGACAATCACGTGGAGACTGTATGATAGGTTCATCACCGTGCACAAGGAATTTTTCCATCTACCTAGTCATGTGCAGCGCTGCAATAAGATAGTGTGAACACTTGCAGATATACATTCCACAGTTGATCATGTATAGACATGGACAATGAGGTACAAGGGATCACCGCTTCACTTGCACAAGATGATGAAGCCGTGGGTAGATTTGGATAGAGTATGCATTTGGAGTCTGATCCAGGAATATGAGGAAATCTCGCAGCTTATCACTAGTATTGAGGCTTTGTATGCATGGTTGTACAAAAGTTTGGATGTCATGGTGAGAAAGTATGGCACCCCTTTGATTGGTACACTCATCAAGGCCAAAGAGAAGAACCAAGTTAGACTGAAGCTCGATGCTTACTTTGATCAGTTGATGCTCACGGCCACCAGCGCAGATTTGCAAGTCAGCACAAATAACATGCAGATGTACTTCACTGATCTGGCCTTGCTCAGGACTAAGATGTGCATGTTACAGGATGAGTTGGACAAAGGTTCCAAATCAGTATACCTGAAATCAATGAAGGGAAGAGTTTGTTTCCAGAAATACATCATCAAAGAGTATGCAGACACCAATGCACACTACCAAACATGGCATCAATTCATCACCGAGGATCATGGTGAAGAGGTTGATGAGCTGGTATTTCCACAATTGTCTGAGTCTTAGTGTTGTCTTGTCTGCCTAACTCAAGCCAATTTTGTCCCACATGGGTATATGTGGAAAATGTATCATTTTGTAAACATGATGTAAATTTAAATCCCAAGTGTCATTAGTGGAATACAAACATTCATATGTAATGTAAAGAGTTATGTAATGAAGTTGAAGAGTCATGAGGGTAGTCCAAGAATCAAAAAGGGGAATGTCAAGGGTCACCCCACCCTTTGTTATAAATAGAACCTCATAACTCATAGGCCAAGCTTTTGGGAGCCAATATTTTGCTAGGCATTTCTTAGAGAGGGCTTGGAGAGTATTGTAACGAGCCTTGGCTTCTCCATAGTGCAGAGCGAGTACATCTCTTTGGAGGAGCAGGTGGTGGTGACTGTAATGTTGCACTATTGAGGCTAGTGGTTGTGATTGTTGTATGTATGGATGGAACTTTCACTTTATATAATATAACAGAGCCAACACCTTTCATGCATATGTTGTTATTGTAGTTTGACTATTGTTGTTACTTTAGAAATGTATGTAGTTTTAAATTACGCATTGATGTATGGACTATTCCATATGCGATTGTATGAATCTTATTGAAGTGTGTTGTTGGTTTAACTCATCAATTTGGATTATCGACTATTCTGCTTTCCAATTTGTGATGTCATTCAACTCGTGTGTTCCTTTCATGTTGCGTACTATTACAGGCTTCTAAAGAATACACTTCTTTTCCCCTTACATGTGTTAGAACCTCCCCATGCATCTCTCTTGACTCGCTGCAAGGTCACACACTTACTTATGACATGGATATCTTTCTTACTTGTGTGTGCTATCGCAGTCAAGGCAAAGCTTTACTACCTACTGTTGAGACTCCTAATCCAAACAATTTGAGGTCTAGTTGGGACCTCTTACCGGGGATATCCCTTGACATGTTGGCGGGTCCAACACTGTCAACACATCATGAGCCACATTCTGATCAAACAACCAAGGTCTCCCTAGTATAATGTGATGTGCATCCATGTCAAAAACGTCACTCGTCATGTTAGGGTCCAACCCTAATCCCTTTATTTATGTAATAGGCCCAATGGGCCGACTCATAGCCATAGCTAGTTAGAGATTCAATAAAGCCCATATTAATAATTGTAAGTGGTTGACCCGCATTTAAGAAAGGGACCACAGTTAGTTGCAAAAGGGCCATAGTTAATAAATAAAGTGGTTAACCAAATTAGGTTGTTGGAGGTCATTTAGCTATAAATACTCATAGTTAGTAAGGGAAATATCATTGAGTCTTATTTTTAATTGAGCTCTGCTCTACTGGAGGTTTCCCCCTCGAAGAGGCAAGTGAACATTGAATGTATTTCTAAGTAATAAAACACTTGCTGTTTTTCTCATTTTATTTTTTGTTCTAGGTTATGTTTCTTCGCATTTCCGGTATTCTGGAATTTCTTATAGGTAAAGAGCATAACAAGTGGTATCATAGCACTTTCAAGGACCAGTTGTACCTCCAATTTTCATAGATTTTTTTTAGGCTAGAGACATGTTCCAACCATATCTTTAAACCATGGGATTTGTCATTGAGCGCACAAACTTGCGGATTTGGGGAGGCATGCACATAGGAACTACAAGAGGTAGTCACATTTGTTGGACAACCTTGTAACCCCTGTGGGTACCCCTTCGAGTAGTAGCGCATTAGACATAACCGTGCACGGACTGCACTTCCACGTACCCTTGGGTATATTAGAAACCCCCTAGGCTCACCTGAAACCTAGCCTTAGATAAACCGTTGGTCATCTTGCTGCTATAGTACACTGGGAACATCACTCAGGGAGATTACTCGTGTGTACAATAGGGTAGTCAAGCAGTACGGCTAAGGGTATGGTCGATCCTCCTTAGTTAGCGTCCTAAAATATTGGGCTGAGTACTATTTTTGGACCCTCGTGTATATTGCAATAGCACCTAACACTCCTTTGTGACCATAGTTCCCTCTACTCTCTGAAGATTGCCCACTATCTTATCTTCCATATCAAATCCAACAGTTGGGGTTCTTTGGCCGCAGTGAAAATCAAATCCAGCAGTTGGGGTTCTGCCGCAGCCGTACAAATCAGATCCAACATTTGGCATTTTTCCACCACCGTGCAACTCACATTCAATATTTGGGGTTTCACAGTGCCGATCAAACTCTGTGGGCAATGAGGCTTGCTGTTACTACAGTCTATGCCCTATTTTCGTAGAACTTTGGGCAGGATCAAGTTTTTTGGAATTTGGCCACTACAGTATTGATCAATGGGGCCACATGCAAGAGACTTATCCCATAAGCTTCATGACGACAAGCTAATCGTAGTGGTACCATTCACTTGTCAGCGTCAATTTTTCGGCAGTCCCAAATTTTTTCCGAAGTGACTTCAAGTGACCCCTACCAATAGACTCTTGAGCTCGCCCTCTTTCGAAGAAGACTAATCTTAAGTATTTTACCAAGGTTTGTTTATGGTAGGTACCAAATCTCAATTCATGGTCTATGAGAAGATCGAGAGCCTTGAAAAAAGGTTAGATGAGTTTCAGGGAAATATGGACCGAATTACCACCACGCTTTCAAAACTCACCAATATGATGCCGAGGTCTCATCGGGAGGAGCATAGTTTTGATGAACATCTCAAAGGAAAATCTAGCTAGCACATTCACTTCCATGGAAATCACCAACATTCCCACCCTCGGTTACCCAAGCTGGACATGTACAAATTTGATGGCTCTAATCTTGTAGTATGGGTAGCACAAATGGAACAATATTTCTCCCTTAATGATATCTACAAAGATTAAACTAAACTACGTGTGGGATCCCTTTAATTGGACTAAGAGAGATGGAAATGGTGGTAGTGGCATCAGAAATGTTATCCCGCGAACATAACTTGGCACATGTTCTAAAAATCCCTATGTGACCACTTTAACGGGGAATCTAGTTTTTTGGGTCATCTCACTAAGCTCTGACAGACAAGAATAGTAAAACACTACATTGCATCCTTTGAGACATTGGCCATCAGAACTGATGGTCTATGAGATGACTTCTACTTGGAGTGCTTCATTAGTGGTCGCAAAGAAGCCATCCAAGCCCATGTCGGATGCACTACCTACCTACGTGGATGGATGCTTGCAAAAAGGATGTCGAGGTGGAACTTGCCTTAGCTAACTAGTCCACTCATCCAAATTTCGTAGCTAATGGGAGTCCCACCCAGGCTCGGGGCCCTACCCAAACACTTAAGGTTCAAAAGGTGTCTCCAACAGAAATGGCTGAAAGAAGAAAACAAGGATTGTGCTACTACTGTGATGACAAATACTCCCCAGGGCATAAATGCATGGAACCAAAATTCTTTTAAATTGATGCTACTGATAACAACTCATCTGAGGAAGCCCCACCCCTTGGGGGGGCTGTGGACGAAGTTGAGGAAACCCAGCCAGACAATGATCTCACAACTGCGCTAGATCAACCAATTATCTCACTCCATGCTTTGGCGGGCATTTCTTCGCCTCAAACTCTCAAAATCCGAGGCTTTCTTAAACATCGACCAGTAGTGGTATTGATTGATAGTGGCAGTACTCATGAATTTATCCATAAGCGAGGCACCAAAGTTGTTCATTGTTTTTTACGGGCAGTCTCTAATTTCCAATTCCTTAAGGTTGATGGGGGAACATGAAATGTGAAGGTTGTTATGAGAAAATTAAAATTCAGATGGGAGACTACCACCAAAAGACCCACATGTTTGCTATTGAAATGGGTGGTTGTGATATTGTCTTGAGTGTTGAATGGCTTCACACATTGGGCCCGATCATAATGGATTTCTAGGAGCTATATATGAGCTTTAAGAAGAATGACCAAATTCATACATTACGTGGACTCTAGGTAGGTGCTCCTACTATAATCAATTCGCATTGAATGGAAAATATTTTGAAAAAGGGTCATCATGGAGTCATTGCCCAATTTAATGACATCTAGGCCATTGAATCCACTGCTTCTCATATTCATCCTGAGATGCAACAGGTCTTAGACCACCACCAGCAGGTATTTGACAAACTTAAATAGCTTCCACCCTCTAGGGGTGAACATGATCATAGCATCCCTTTGGTCCCGAGGGCCCAACTACCTAATGTGTGCCCATATCGATATTCTTTCGCCCAAAAGAATGAAATTGAAAAAATCATCAAGGAACTCCATGAAGCCAGTGCTATTTGTCCTAGCATCAGTACTTATTCATCACCAGTGGTCATGATGCTAAAGAAAAATGGAGAATGGCATGTGTCCGGACTTTCATGCCCTCAACAAGCTCACTGTCAAAGACAAATTTCCTATTCTTGTTGTTGATGATCTTCTTGATGAACTACATGGTGCTTAATTCTTTACCAAGCTAGGTATTTGCTCTAGCTATCACCAAATACGCATGAAGGAAGTAGACATTCCCAATATTGCCTTCCGAACTCATGAAGGAAATTATTAATTCTTGGTCATGCCATTTGGTTTCTGTAATGCTCCATCTACTTTTCAAAGCCTCATGAACCACCTATTGAAACCATACCTCCAAAAATTTGTCCTTGTCTTATTTGATGACATTCTCTTCTACAACCTAACTTGGGACAAACATCTTCAGCATGTAGACCTGATATTGCAACTGCTTCGGAATCACAAATTATTTTTCAAATTGTCCAAGTGTTATTTTGGTGTGGAATAAGTCGAGTATTTGGGACACATTGTGAGTCATGAAGGAGTGAGGGTTGATCCCAAAAAGATATAGGCAATGCAAGATTGGCCCCAACAAAAAACCTTGAAGAGTTTGAGGGGATTCTTGGGTCTCACTGGCTACTATCACAATGTTTTCCGCAATTATGGTTACATTGCTAGACCCCTCACTAATATTCTGAAGAAAAAATCATTTCTTTGGATTGATGCAGCTCAGTAGGCATTCATGGCTCTCAAATAGGCCATGTGCTCCACTCCCGTATTGGCCCTAATAGACTTCACGAAATCTTTTGTGATTGAATGTGATGCTTCTGGTGCTAGTATTGGTGTTGTATTAATGTAGGAAGGTTGACCATTGGCCTTCACCAGCCAACAACTAAGTGGAAAGCATCTGGGTCAATCTACCTATGGGAAAGAAATGATGGCCATCTTACATGCAGTAGACACCTAGTGACCATACATGTTGGTGTGACATTTCCAAATCCAAATGGACCATCAAAGCCTAAAATATTTTTTGGAGCAACGTCTATCATCACCAAAACAAAATAAATGGCTGACCAAAATGTTGGGATATGATAATGAGATAATTTACAAGAAAGGGCATGAAAATGTAGTAGTTGATGCTTTATCATGCTAACTTGAGGATGTAAACACCCTGCTATTAATTTCTCTTCCCATACCAGATTGGATTGAAGCGGCCTGTAAGGAATGGTTCTCACACTCCTCTCTCTCCCAACTTACTACTAACTTGAGAGAAGATCCTAATTCCTCAGCCGACTACTCTTGGAAGGAAGATATTCTTCGCTACAAGGATCGAGTAGTTATATCACTGACATCCACCCTCAAAACCCACTTTTTGTAAGAGTTGCACTCATCTCCAACTGTAGGGAATTCATGCTTTCAAAATACTAATCCTCACATTCGTCGTTATTTCTTTTGGACTGGCATGAAAAATGACATTCTTACTTTTGTAGATCAATGTGATGTGTGTCAATGCAACAAAGGAGAAACAATCAAGTTACTGGGAACCTTACATACATTGCCACTCCCTGCCTCTGTTTGGATGCATGTTTCCATGGATTTCATCACTGGTCTCCCAAAGTCGGGTAGCAAATCCGTCATCATGGTGGTTGTGGACAAAGTTTCTAAATATGCTCATTTTTTGCGCTCTACCCCACCCATTTACCCCCACTTTGGTGGCTCAAGCTTTCATGGACTAGATCTTCAAATTGCATGGCACGTTGACTTCCATTGTGTCTAATCATGACCCCACTTTCACCAACAAATTTTAGCAAGAAATTTTCAAGTTACAAGGCACACAACTCCAACTAAGTATTACCTATCATCCCCAAACCGATGGTCAAACAAAAGTAGTCAACAAACGTTTGGAGACATATCTAAGGTGCTTCACTTCAAAAAAGTAGCATCAATGGGTATAGTGGCTACCTTTAGTTGAATGGTGATATAATACTAATTATGATGAAGCCACCAAGAGGACTCCATACGAGGAAGTGTATGGCCAACTCCCACCTTCACCTACTTCTTATATTCCTAGATGTTCTGAGGTGTAGGCAGTTGATCAACTACTACAGAACTGTTCCACCATGATAGCTCATCTCAAAGATAATCTACATTAGGCTCATAATTGAATGAAGAAATAGGAAGATTAGCATCATTCTGAGCACACATTTCAAGAAGGGGATCAGGTATTCCTGCAACTGCAACCATATAAGCAAACATCTCTCAAAGAAAATGGCTACGAGAAACTAGCACCAAAATTCTATGGACCTTATCAGATACTTCAGTGCATTGGAGAAGATGCCTACAAATTGGCCTTGCCACCAACTTCAAAAATCCATCCGGTCTTCCATGTATCATGCCTCAAGAAAGTGGTGGGGAATAATTGCAGAATTCAAACCAGTCTACCCAAATTGGATGAGGAAGACTCACTCTAGCTCCAACCAGAACAGACCCTTGATACCCATGAAAGACATCTTCGCAGCCACACGATCAAGGAAGTCCTTGTCAAGTGGAAAGACACCTCTCCATAAGATGTGACCTGGGAACCAACCACTATTCTTCAACAGTTTCAGCAGCTTCAACATTGAGGACAAGGCTGATTTTGATGGGGAAGGGCATGTTAGGGTCCAACCCTAACCCTTTTATTTATGTAATAAGCCCAATTGGCTGATTCATAGCCATAGTTAGTTAGAGAGTCAATAAAGCCCGTATTAATAATTGTAAGTGGTTGACCCGCATTTAAGAAAGGGACCACAACTAGTTGGAAACAGGTCATAGTTAATAAATAAAGTGGTTAACCCATGTTATGCAAAGGACCATTAGTCGTTACATAGTTGGAGGTCATTTAGTTATAAATAGTCATAGTTAGTAAGGGAAAGATCATCGAGTCTTATTTGTAATGGAGCTCTGCTCTGCTAGAGGTTGCCCCCTTGAAGAGGCAAGTGAACATTGAATCTATTTCAGAATAATAAAATACTTGCTGTTTTTCTCATTTTATTTTGTGTTCTAGGTTAGTGTTCTTCGCATTTCTGGTATTCTGGAATTTCTCGCAGGTCAAGCGCATAACACGTTACTTGTTCTTTGAACTCTCCAATATGAAACTCAAGAGACATTGCTCTGTCACAGTCACTTGCTGACCCTTTTGTAACCATGACACTCTATATGGGTTAGGATGTGGTTCAAATTTTAAATTTAGTTTCTTTTTAACCTCGATGGAAACCAAATTCTCAGCACTTCCTCCATCAATGATCAAGTTGCAACACTTACCATGCACTTTACACTTGGCTTTGAAAACCTTCTTTCGTTGTTCAGGCTCTACTACAAGCTTTTGTTCCGACCTCAACAAAATCCTTCAAAACATCAAATTTTCACCTTCCTCCTGTGGAAGCACAACCACATTTTCCCCAACCACTGATGCCTCATCAGTCACTATTATTTGTGTCATAGCCTCATTTCTTTTACTACATTATCTGTTTGGGCATTTCGATGCTTTGTGACCTTTAACACCACACCTATAACATGTGATTACAAACTTGCTTCTACCTCTACCTCTACTAGTTCCACTCCCCTTAGTGCTTTGAGTCCTTGAAGTCTCCTCTTCCTTCTCATTGGCTTTGGTAGGGTTTTTTCTGCCTCTTCCTCACATACCTTTTCCTCTAAGCTTCTGTGAGGTTTTTCTTTCAACTTTTTCCTCAACATTTAAGGCGATTTGGTAAGCCTCATCCACATTTCGAAAATATTGTGTACTCATTTCATCTTGGATCAAATACTACAATCCATTAACATATCTAGCCACATGTTGATACTCTGGCTCTTTAATACTAGACCTAAGCGACAATATGAAGAAGTCCTTAGTGTACTCATGCACAAGCACTTCCTTCTACCTTGAATTCTGCACTTGTTTACATAAGTTCTACTAGTAATATGCAGTGAAAAATTTCTTCTTTACCTTGCTCACCATTTTCTTCCAAATTCTAATTCTTTCTGGCCCACGATCACTCCTATCTCTTTGCAACATGTCCCACCAAAGGGCCACATCCCCATTCATATTTGTGAATGCAAAACAAACTTTTTTAGGGTCATGACACATGGAGGCTTCTGTTCACCATCCTTGCATTCCAAAAACTCTCCCCCTTTTCTATTGCAAGTTGCCCTCTTTTTCCCTTCCTTTGATCCACTGAATAGCTGCTATTGGTTAGTTACACACTCTTTCAAAACTAGGTGGTCGAAACTGTCCATGAATTATCACAACTGCTTAACCTCCTCCTCACAGCCTTGGCGTTTCAGCTTCAACAACGAATGTTCATTCTTTCACCTACACATGACTATGACACGCCCTAATTACATAACTAAAAAATATCATTGTGTGCAATGACAATGCTGAAGTGACATTCCAGCATGCATCACAACAAGTGTTTCATGCTACTACAAAAAAAATTACATATGATAGGGAAAATTAAATTTCAACCCTCCTTATTAAACCCTAACTACAATTACAATTTTTTTTTTTAAGTTAATCGAACTAAAAGATACCCTACGTCACATTTCCACCTAAAGCCATATCTTTTTTTCTCATCTCCCAAAAAACAAAACCAAAATTCTTTTCTAAGAAAAAGATTACCACTTTAAACTTACTTTTGACTTTCTCCAAAGAAAAATTGCGTATTTGGGTATAAAAGTGAGTGAATCATAAGATAAGTATATTTTTTAAGAATAGCCAAAACAGAAACATGGACAAAAGTTTTTCGTTCAAACGATTTTTTTCGTTTTCTTAACTTCTGGGACACGGCAAATCGACTTCTTTGCGGAAGTGGTTAGGGTGGGTATCTCGTAAGCTACTTGATATGATTGATCAACAACTTAGGGCCTTGACCTTCAATATGTTCCAAAAAAGCTGACAGGCCAAAAGGGACCGGTTGCTTGGTTGTCGACTCTGGATTCTGGATCTGATACAAAATCAGTAGAGAACGGCTCGACAATGACTATTAATAAAGGGAGTTGTCTGTAATGGGATTTTTTTGAGATTCCGGTGACGGAATCCGGTGGAAGAAATGAGGTTAAATCTTGATTTTTAACATTTAAAATGGTTTTTTAACTGCATATTTGGATTCAGCGCCCTGGAAAACCCCTGGAAGCCATTGATTGTGCAAAAACTAGCTATTAAACTTGGGATTCCAATGAATTGCTGCCGGATTTTGACAAAATCAGCCAGAAAAGCTTTCAAAAAGTCGCGTTATAGACTGCTGCTTAATAAAGAACAAAGAACAGGGTTATTGCTCGGCGGAAAGCTGACACAAAATCAGTAGAGAACGGCTGCTCACGTCTCCTCCGACAATAAAAACTAAATAAATAAATAACAGGCTTCAAGCTCGGCGGCTGCGGAAAACCTTTCGACTCTCGACAGTGACTTATCTCCCACGCAATGCGGCTCTGCAAGCTGCAGATTCTCGGATACCGACTCAAATCTTCTAGTTTGGATACCAATCTCGTAGATGGATAGAGAAAAAAACCACAAAAGGCTATGTGGATAACATTTGCAATTATATTCTTATTTGGATTTTTCATGATGCTCAATGTTATAAAAGCCATAAGAGTTTTCCCAATTGAATTGTTAGGTTAATCATTATATACAAGGTTAATGAATGGATAGAATATATGTATATATATGATAGGAAAATTATTAACATTAATATAATTTTTTATTTTAATTCAAATTTATTAGGATTAAGAGAATTAAAAATTTTAAAAATTCAAATTTTTAATTAATTTTTTTTATATAAGAATTTGTATTGATTTTTATTAAGATGTATAATCATTAATGTGTTAATTAAGATTAAATTAAATATATATTTATTATATATAAGAAATATGAAATCTTTTAGCATGTAAATTTTTTTATTTTTTATTTTTAATTAAAAACAAAAACGTTTTTTATAGGGATTTTATTTTTTATGTTGATTATAATTTTATTATTAACACCACATGTCAAGCATGTAGGAAATTACAAATCTTTTTTTTACTAAATAGCACACTTTTGAAATGTTTTAACTATCAAAGTAGATCCATCTTAATCATGGACCTATTATGTATTAATAGGGATCAAATTCCTCCAAATGAAAACATTTCTCAATGCATGATAAACATATGGTTAAGATAGATATACTATAGTTCCTTATATAACAAAGTTAGCATAAATATATACTAACTTCATTTTTTGTTATTGATTTAATGAAACATTAAATCAATATATATATCATGCCTTCAGGAAGTTGGAGGCTAAAAAATAGAAGGTGTATATCGATGAGAATATGGCTATTACGCACCCATAATGTACACTCTAGTTAAGACGTGTCAAGTCATTTGGACATGCAACACTAACAAGGTTTTATCACAATGGTTGGGACTAACTTACGATAACTACTTCTAGGCTACGCCTCTAATACTTATACTTCTTACTCACTTGTGATATTTCTAATGATAGTGGAACTAACATTCAATATTCAAAGACAAGTATAATATCCAAATAACATCCATATCCAACATACACCATAAATGATGTAAGAACATCTCATGAGTATCTTCAAAATCTAATTTCCTAAGCTTATAAAGTCTCTATAATTTATAGATTATGTAAAAAATTTAGAAAAAGATGTAATGAAAACTAATTGTATTTAGAAAGTAGGCTCTTAAGATTTTGAAATTTTTTAGAAATCTTATATTTTGAAATTAGGTTCTTAAAATCATGAGGGTTTCTCTCAACTTCCTCTAAAAATGAAGGAGAAGAATTTTTTCTTGAGAAATTCTAGATCTTTCCTTCACTAAGTATAAATAAGAATGTAATGTATTTTTTGGGCCAAGCAAGAACGGGAAAAGGTCCCAAGCTCTTAATGAATAAAATTATAAGTTCTAAATATTGATATTATATGTTTCAATTTTCTTTTGCAGCTACATCATTTAGTTTTGATTTTTGTGTGAAGCTTCTATTGTAGCATTCTTCCATCATTTTGGTACCAGATGTAGCAAGAACAAAGCAACCACTGCAAGATAGCAATATAAATAAACAATGAAAAAAATGGATAATGAGTTGGATATGGAAGCTTATGTTGAATATCCCAAGGCCAAGATACAGTGAGGTAAAGAAGATAGTTGACAATAAAATATAGTTCGTTGAAAGCACTTATGTAACCAAGGCATGTGGACAACAACAACATGAAGTATGGGATCTAGGTAAAATATAGCAAGGATGGAGACTCATGGATAAGAGTCCATGAATTTTTTTTACCTTGGGAGTTTGATGCAGAAGCATTTCATGGGTATCTAATGTAGTTTTCTAAGCATAGGAAGTCTCTATAGTATCTATATTATGTAAAAATTCATGAATAATATGTAATGGAAAGTAATTGTATTTAGAAAGTAGGCTTCTAAGATTATGAAAAATTCTAGAAACAATATATGTAGAAAGTAGGTTCCTAAAATCAAAAGGCTTTCTCTCAACTTCCTCCAAAAATCAAAGAGAGAAATTATCTCTTGAGAAATTCTAGATCTTTCGTTCTCTAAGTATAAATAAGAATGTAATGCATTTGTTGGGACAAGCAAGAAGGGGAAAAGGTCTCAAGCTATTTAATGAATAAAATTGTAAGTTTTAAATATTAATAGTATATGTTTTAATTTTTCGGTTGTAGCTACATCATTTAGTTTTGATTTGTGTGTGAAGATTTTGTTGTGGCACTCTGCCATGATTTTGGTACTAGTTGTTGTAAGAACAAAGTAGCAACTACATAATAGAAATATAAATCAACAAAGAACAAAATTGGATAATGAGTTGGATGTGTTATGGAAGCATATGCTATAGATCCCTAGGTGGAGGTACAATGTGGTAAAGAAGAAAATCGACAATAAAATAAGATTCACTTAGAAAGGACTGATGTAAGCAAGGCATGTGACGACAACAACACGAAGTATGGCATCCAAGTAAGATGCAACAATTATGGAGACTCATGGATAGTAGTCCATGAACATTTTGTACCCTGGGAGTCTAATGCAGGAGTATCTCACCAAAATATTCAAAATGTAATTTTCGAAGCCTAGGAAGTCTATAATTTATAGATTGTGTAAAAAATCTAGAAAAATATGTAATGGAAACTAATTGTATTTAGAAAGTGGGCATTCTGTTGGGTGGGCCGACTCGTCTCATCTTATGCGATTGAAGTCTTAAACAAGGGAAGGTACTTTATTTGTGGTTTTTTGTATGGGAATTGATCGATGAATTGAGGGCTTTTCTTTGATGTATTTGGAGTAGGTCGTTGGTCAAAACCTTTATAAAATTTCAGATTTATAATACAAATGAAGTTCTACACATTGTTGCATATTGTCTCACATGTTGTGATGTTTATTGTGATATTTATGATGTATGTTGGATATGGATGTTATTTGGCCATTATACTTGTGTTTGAATATTTAATGTTAGTTCCACTAACATAATCAATCTCAGATGTTAGTAAGAATTATAAGTCTTATAGGCGTAGTATGGAAGTAGTAGTTGTAAGTTGGTCACAAACATTGAAAAAAGCCTTGCCAATGTCGCACATCTAGAGGACTTGATACCCCTTAACTTGAGTTTACACTCTAGGTGTGTGATAGGTGGTATCGGAGCTTAAAGTCGAATCAACATGTTGGAGGTATGTGAGTCAAGAGGTATGTTGCAACTTTTTACTTTCTTATGAGATTTGGTGTTCTGGGGAAGTAGGACGACCAGTTGCACATGTTATGTTTTGTGGATTTAGAAATCCAAGGGAGCATTATTTTAGCACTTGTAGACTCAAGGGCTACACATAACTTCATGAAGGCAAGTCTAGCAAAGGAACTTGGAGTGCAAGTATATTTTAGCGCAACATGAGTGAACGTAATGAATTCAAGGGCTAGAGAGATGAAGGATTGACTATGGAGGTGCTAGTTCAGATATAATATTAGAGTGGAGTTCTTGATTCTACAATCATGGAGATGGATGAGCTTGATGTGATATTGGAACAATAATTTCTTTGAGGATAGGATGTTGTGATGACACCTTAGATGGATTATATAGTTGTGATTGGAGAAAGAAGGTGTGGTATTTGTATACTTTCCCGAGGGGGAAGGATGCGAAGGTGTAGTTGGTTTCAACACTAAGTATCAAAAGGACAACATGAAGATGTAGATGTATTCATCGGTCATTAGAGAGATTGAAGATGATGGAGGGATGGGGATGCCTATTCCACATGAGATTTATGAAGTACTGGATGTGTATGCAAATTAGATGTCAGATGAGTTATTGAAGGTACTCCCACTGAGGTGACTAGTTGACCACCGTATTAAGGCTGAGCCAAGAAAGAAGTCATCAACATGAGCTCCTTATAGATTGTCTATACTAAAGTTGGAGGAGTTGAAATGATAACTACATGAGTTAGTTGAGGTAGGTTTCATACGAACTTCAAGGTCTCCTTATGGTGCTCTGGTGCTCTTTCAGAAGAAGAAGGATACTTATCAGTTGAGGATGTGTCTCAATTACAAGTCTTTGAACAAGCATGTGACTAATAATTGATATCCACCACTACTTGTAGTAAATTGCTTCAATAAATTGGCTAAAGCCAAGGTCTTCATGGACCTTGACTTGAGATAGGGTTATTATCAAAGTGTATGCTCTAGGTGTGTGACAATGGGTAATTAAGTCAATATGCATGTCTATTTTGAAATAGGGTTTCCAAAATATTAAATTATTTAAAAATAATTATTAGGTGGATAGTAGGGATTTAACCTCCATGGAATAATCTAAAATATTACTAGAAGTAGTCACAAATTAACGGTTGAGATTTATTTCAAAATTTGTCATGCCTTTTTTACCATTTTAAGTAGATTGATTAAGTAAAAAAAATGTCGTATTAACAAGTTTCATATGAAATAAATTATGGTGTTTTGGGCATGTGGTTTTGATAAACCATGATATTGGTCCATGATATTGTAACAACCTATTTGTAGGTAAAAATTTTCCATAGTAAATTGAGAATGGATTTTCATAGTTAAAAATTTAGTTACTTGTTTTCTTTAACTGTGCAAATGTTTAATTCATATATTATTTTATTTATATTTACTATATCCATATTAATTCATATATTAATTTTTATAGTATAATAATATGGAATAAATTAATTTAATTAATTTTTTATATTTTTTAATTTGCCAACTTAAATTGTACGTAAAATAATAGTTCTTTAATTTTATAACTCATGGATTGTAAGTTATTTTTAATTTTTATATATTGATTGTGCCATTTATTTATTTAATTTTTAATTTTGAGGCAAAATTATTTTAATAATATTAATTAAAAAATTGCTAAATATATCTTAGAAAAGCATATTAATAAAATACAACTTAATATACGCTTATCAACGTTATTTTCTATCTTAGTTTATTAATGAGACATATTCTCATTTATATATACATCCCGTTTATTAGCCTCCACATAACTCCTAATAATTACATTGATTAAAATATATTTTGATATTTAGGTTTTGGAAGAGACTTTTTTTGGGGAAGAATCTAATTTTAATGAGAAAGGTAGAGAGATGATTAACTCAAAAAAAAGAAAAAAAGTAGATTAGCATCTTAAATGTTCATGGAGGAACTATCCATAGAAATATATGATTTTTTATAAATATTTATTTTTATTCATATATATTTTTATTATTAGGAAAATGATTAAATTTATATAAGTTAAAATATTGGTATATTTAATAAAACAAATTTTAATAATTTAAATTTATAATCTCTATATATATATATATTATATATATATATATAATATATATTATATATATTAATATAATAAATTATATTGAGATAATTTTAAAAGAGTAAATTTTTCTTTTAATGTCATTTTTTATTAATAAAGCATCATATTTAAAATTAAATTAGTTTATCAAATTGTGGTATCAATGTATCTACTAAAGTAATTCAAATACTTTTTAATTATAATGATTTTTTGAGTTATTAAAACTTTATATGAGTGACATTAAATGTGTATATTTTTTTTAGATGAGATATATTATAAGAATATTTTTTACAATAGTATTTCCCAAAAATATGGGGAATGAGCCTAAATAAAGAATAGATAATAGAAGCTAAAAAAATGAATGAAAGAGTAGTCACGCTCTAAGATGAGGGGTGGTATATAAAGACACCATTAAAACACTTAAGTACAATGTATTGTGATTAGAACATTGTAATATATGATCAATTTAATCCATTATGATTGTTGTACAATTTGCAATAATACATATTCGATCCATAGGATCCTTTAATTATAGTTTTTGAATATAACCAATTCCCTTAAATTGCAAAAAAAACCAGTCTTCAAATGAGCATCAATAGTTCCAACCATTTCTATGAATTTCACTCCATTTAACCAGATAATTAACTCTTTTAGATGAGTCATATTTTGTTGGCTAATCAATTTCCCAAGTCAACCCAACTATTCAGTTGATTCCAACCAGTTAATAGTTTATATGATTGATTGTTCCATTGGTCAACCACTTGAGTATCATTGATCTCTCTATGAACTACTTCTTATTAGTCGATCCTCTATTGGTTGATCCTTCAACTAGCTATCTCAAGAAGCTCTAAAGGTGTGATGTGTTAGAGTTGGATTTTCCAATGCCTCAATTCCCTAGGAACTAAGTATGGTGAGTTGTAAGCTCATATAAAGACTTACATCTACTGTAACAATCTTTGTTAAAAATCCATGTAAAAATATATAAGACCATGATCATGGGACACATATTCCAAAATGAATGGTGGGAAAGACATCCTAGTGGGTGTTAATTTAGTTTATTATGGCTAAAGGAAATTGGAAAAGGCAATGGCTAAGGCTTTGGAAAGGCATGAGGCATTTATGTGGCATTTTATTTATGAAAATAAAGGAAATTAGGAGAAAAGGAAGGTGAAAGGTCACATGTTGCATGTGAGGAGGAAATTGAAGGAAAATAATGGAAATTGAAGAAAATAGAGGCCTCATTGATAAAAAGGCTTCTGAGGATCAGTTGATAATCTTTTGCCCAGTTTTGGAGCTCTCTCATTATTTTCTATCTCTCTCTCTCTCATACTCTTGCACACTTAGAGTTTTCTTGGATCACTCTTGGAGGAGAGTGGCATACTTGTAAGGACCAAGCAAGGAAGAGCAGGATCAAGCAACTACAACATGGTTAGTTGCAGGTATCGAATTGCATGTGTGTTTTCCTTGCTAGATCTAGCATGCATGATATTGCATGTGGTTCTTTTCTATCATGGAATTGGATTTTCCATGTGTGACAGTGTTTTTACCTAGCCTTGCCATTTCCGAATAGCCTTGATGAGATGGGCTCTCATACTTTGGTTGAGCTAGAATGTTGGATGGATTCGAAGCTGAGTGAGGTGGATCTCCAAAATGAAAAACACATGGACTAGTGGTCCCTGAACCAAACTATGAATCATGGTAAAGCCACTAGCCTAGTAACCCCTGAGACAGACTGTGGATTATGGTAAAGACAAGATTGTGTGCCTAGGAATCCTTGTTGGTGAATGTTGGGATATATGGTAAAGCCAAGAGGTGGATTTCTTTCTGTTGGGCTTAGTAGTCCTAGGATGGGATGTATGGTAAAGCCTGGAGAGTGAGTCTTGGTGTAGGGCCTAGTGTTCCATGGATCAGATTGTGGATTACGGTAAAGCCTGAGAGACTAGGAGGCACTAAAATTCCTCACAATGTAGGCGGAGAAATCCAATATAATTCATGCTTGTTTGGTTATGTTTGGTTGGTTATGAATCCCACATTCATGCTTGTTTGATTCTTTTTGGTTAGTTATGAATACCACATTCATTGTTGGAATATGGCATGGGGGTGATTGGCTGAAGAGACATTTGGCTCAACCAATAAATGGTTGAGTGGAACATGGTAGTCCCATCCTCGGTTGGTTTCTACATTCATTAATGAGAAATTCATTCCCTTGGCTTCTCATGTGTAAATGTACTTGTTTATATGTGGATTTAATGGCTAATGTATCCTTGATATTTTTGTTTCTACTATGTTGGTTATAAGCATGTGTTATGACAATGATGATGTATGTCCTTCCTCCTGTTTTGATTGCTAAATGAATGAACAAGGTATCTATGACCTAATAGATGATAATGCAACTAATTATATAAGGGATTAATGCCTCTAAGTGATTCTCAGATAAGTATGAGGCCCCTATACTTAAATATGTTGTTTACACCTATAGATTGCATTGATGCCAAGTGTTTGATAGAATGTAAGTCCTGATTGGGGATGGATAGGCCTAGTCCTAGAGTTAGTTTTTGGTTTATTAGTATTTTCATCATGTGTTTAATGGATTCCAGAAGTTACAACAAGTTCTGGGCAGTGCCCGAAATTATGGGTTTGAAAAGTGCCTTAAATCCCATGGTATCTGGCACAGGTTTGCTAGAAATAGTCCCTGGATGCAGGAATGCAGGCTTGTGGGAGCATTCAGAGCTCTTTGGATGCTGGCATGCCCATAGCATGGGAGGATCGAGAGGTTTAATAGCTTAAAAACTCATTGGGATCCAGGGGCATGATACATGTGTGGTTGGTATGGCTCCTAGGAGTGTTGTTGCTGGGTGGAAGGTATGTTTAACGGGTTTTCGTCAATTCCACTTCCTTAAGGATACCTAGGAGGTTGAATCATATCACAGTAGCTTCTTGTCACATGTTCACCCTGGTTGGCCGGTTTCTTTGGTAGATATGGGAGGAGGGTGTTACATCTACCAAGTTGTCATGGTTATCCTTAATCAACATTGGGCCTCCTCCATTGCTTTATAGTGGAGGTCCTCTATGTAATTTTACACAAGTTATTGTGAGTAATAAAATAATATTACATGGTATCAAAGCAGGCGCTTCCTTCCCTTCTGAATTCTTTTTTGAGTTTCTAATTATTTTTTTAAGATCTGATTAGAGTTTTGTTTTAGTAAGATTTGGAGAGCATGATCCTTGCAGAGGATTCGTCTTATTGGTTTCTACTAAGACATTTTTTCCCATGTGATTATTGAGAAGGTGTCACATTTCAACTATCAATTCTCTGTATGGCTGCAGGACATTTGCTTTTTGCGAGAGCTCAAGTAGGAGATCTCTAGTGTGATAGGGACAACCATATTTGGATATGAAGGGTGTTTTGGTTGCTTAGATTCTTGGCAATCAAATTGATGAGCCTCATCATTGGGTAACTATATGGTCCTTACTACACCTCCAAACTTATTTAAATCAACTCTTCTCATAATTCCTTACATATTTTGATTATATTTTGCTTAACGAGATGAGTAAAAGTGAGATGTTATGCCTAGTGGACTAATGTGCATTGATTGTAGGTTTTTGAGAGAAAATCATGGAAATTTTGGCTAATTAAGGGTAGAAAATCAAATGAGACAAGGGGAAGAGATTGTAGGAGATAGATCCTCCTCATTTACTCCTCACTCATTCAAATATTCCTCCATCAAATCACACTAGATCGGAGTTGCAAGCAGTCGAGCCATGAAGATCAAAAGGCAGTCGAGCCAGTGATATTTAAAGAGCCAATTCATCTTGAGTTTGGGAGCCAAGCCTCCCTATATTTAAGGAATTCGTTGGAGACTTCAGTTGTATAAATAAGGAGGCCTAGAGCATCATTAGGATTTGAATTTTTCGAGTTCAAGACTTGTGGAAGACATTGTTATGTAATTTTCTGATTTGATAATGAGAATAAGCATTTCCTTGATCCAACACTGAGTTGACTCAGAGGGCTCAATCTCTTGGGTTAGGACCATAGTTTTAAAACTCCGACTCTGACTCCGACTCGGCCGAGGATCGACTCAGACTCCAACTCCGAAACGGTAATGACTTGGCCGACTCGATTTCAATGACTCGGTCGTTGTAAAAAATACATTAAATATTTATTTTTTTTATAAAAAAAACATAATTTTAAAGATTTTAAACATAATTTTAAAGTTTTTCATTCATGTTTCCAAACACACAGCATTATAATATAGATGGAAGACAACATATGATCAAAGTAGGCTCATGAACCAATCGATTATATCAAAATGGTACCCAATGGCAATACATAGTCAATTGTCATACATGATCAAAGACTCAAAACAAAAAACGCATAACCAAGGAGGCGAGAAATGGCCTCTACAACAAAAGTAAACTGTGACGGTGACTAGACTCCAGTACTAGTACTAGTGGCTAGTAGCTACTGCCAGAGGAGCCAAGATCATGTTGATCAATCTTTGGATCATCATCATCAGAGTTAGACAGGGGGCCCCATGGCTCCTCCTCATCATCATCATCTCCAACTGCAATTGTAGAAGTGGTACCACTAGCAGGCTGTGCAACTGCAGTAGATGCAAGCTGAGATAGAGTAGATATGCGGCTGTGCTTATGTCATGGTTGAGCAGAGGAAGCACCTACAACTGGAGTCCTTGCTGGCTGTGAGACTGAGGCTGGTGGATTGGGATCTGCATTTAACTGAACAACATGTTCAAGTTCAACTGATGTATCGATATATAAATCTAAATCAAGATACTCATCAGGATCAAACTCTGTTGGACGACTCTCCACTACCCAATATGATGTTGGATCAATGTCTTCCAACACAATGGGATCTGAATCAGGTCTTTTGTTCAGCAAATGGTTTCATCTGAGCTGGAGGTTGTATTGGACATAAACTAGATCATTTAACCATTTTTGATCCAAACGGTTTCTCTTCTTTGTGTGAATCCTCTCAAAGATAGACCAATTGTGCTCACATCTAATGCACTGCAAGTTTGACTCAAAATACGAATTGCAAGCCTTTGCAATTCAGGACAATGGCCACCAAAGGCCTCCCACTATTGTGCTGCAAAAAACATAGGAGTGTAATGAGTTAGCTCAACAAAATTACAAATTATATCTAACTTTCAAATTATAAACGATTTAACAAACTTTAAAAAAAAAGTAAAACTATTAAGAAATTGAAAATTGAAATTTTTGTTTACCTGGCTCATCTGCTTCTCTTGCAATCTTTGCTAGGTTCTTCCCAATGGTACGTGATGCATTGCTGAAGGTTGTGACCTGTCGGTGTATCTCTAGCTGATCAGACTCCAATGGGATCATGCGATTAATGCAATCAATCAGTCCATCTCTGACCTCCCCCTTCAAACCTCCTGTCTCCTTAGCTTTATAATGATACCGTGGGTTCAAAAAATACCCAGCTGCATGTATAGGGCAATGGAGTTGATAGTTCCATCTTTCATCAATGATTGCCCAAATGGGCCTATACTTTGCCACTCTATCCTTGTATACCATCTTTATTTGCTCCTTTGCTTGATCCATAGCCTCATAAATGAAGCCCATAGCCAACCTTTC
This sequence comes from Pinus taeda, assembly GCA_000404065.3. Lineage (NCBI taxonomy): Eukaryota > Viridiplantae > Streptophyta > Pinopsida > Pinales > Pinaceae > Pinus > Pinus taeda. The sequence continues at coordinate 182,762 of APFE030785592.1, forward strand.
CCCATCCACCAACCGCAACACCTTAACTAGTGGCTCAACAAGCTTCACAATCTCTGCTGCCTTTCTCCGAAAAGTTTCTTCATAGACTTTCCTTTTCAATTCTTTGCCTTCCGGTTTGTTAGACCAATTGCTTTGATTCCATTTATCACTGGAAAACATCTTTTGCAAGTTTCTATGTTGGGAAAGCATAGATTACAATGTCAAAAAATGTGTAGCAAATCTAGTGATGGCAGGCCTAATAATATCCTTGCCCCCAGTGTGTTTCCTCATGAGGCTCGAAATCAATGTATGATGGTAGATAAATTTTGTTATGCTTTTGGCATGATCTATAATGTTTTTGACCCAATCTAATTTTCCAATATCCTCAAGCATGAGGTCTATGCAATGTGCAGTGCATGGGGTCCAAAAGATGGTCTTGTGTTTTTCCTCTAACAGTTTACCAGCAAGAACATAGTTAGAGGCAATGTCTGTGATGATTTGAACAACATTAGCCACCCCCACCTCCTCAAAAACCTGATCCAATAGATGAAACGACAAGTGGCCATCTTTTACCTTATCAGATGCATCAACTGATTTTAAAAACATGGATCCCTATGGGCAGAAGACAAGAAAGTTTATGATGGTACGGTTTCTTTGATCAGTCCATCCATCTGACATGATGGTACACCCTGTTCTTGTCCATGAGTCCTTGAACTCTTGCAAATACTCATTAATGGATTGAATTTCTTTCTGCAAACGAAACCCCCTTAGCTCATGCATAGTAGGGCCTTTGAAGCCTTTTCCAGCAGCATGTATGGCATCAAACATAGGCTCATAATATGGTGAACGAGCAGCATTAAAGGGGATATCAACATCATACCACCATCTAGCTATGTACTCACAAGCAGTCTCCCTCAATTCTTTCTTCCAATGGTCATCTAAAGTGGGCTGCATTTGAGTTTTACTAACGTCAAGACCATGTGCATCTGATGGAGAGGAGGGAGTGAAATAACTTTTGATAGTCACATCACCCTTTTTCATTCTACCCTTTCCCTTATCTTGAACAGAACCAAAAGAGGGAGGAACATATCAGATTGGGTTGGATGTATCAGTTTGAGGGATAGAGGAAGAACCCTCAAAATCATAATGGGGGTTGGTAGCCATCATTTTTTGTATTTCCCTCTTCCTCCCAATTTCAGCCTATATGTCTCTTTGCCTAGCCTTATCTTCTTTAAATTTCTCAAAGCTGGCCAACAAATGCTTCCTAATCTCCCCAATTTCTGGTGAGGTACATGGGGTAATTTGGTCTCTAATCCCTGCCAAGTGTTGTTTCAGTCTATTAATGTCCCCAGGACCTTCCTTAATTTTCTTATGGCAAAATTTGCATTGCATTTGACTATTAACCATTTCAACATATGCCCAAGCAGGATCTCTTGCTCTAGGTGCCATTTTTTGACTAGGAAATGAAAGCAAACAATTTGAAAATGAAAAAAAAAACATTGATTCAATGTTCATTTATTTGACAAAAAACACTCTCTAAGCTTTCTAGATATGCACCTAAAATTTACTAAGCAAAAACAGATTTATAGAGGTGAAAAAAATACCTCCAGGCACAAACTGCCTGCTCAAGCTTGCTCCAAGAATCAGCTCCTCAATGCTGCTCCAAATGGTTGCCCAAGAAGCTCCTCACTCCAGCTACAATGCTCCTCCAATACTCCTCACTGCTGCTCCAAAAACAAGCTCAAGAACTGCTCACTAACTCTCAAAGAAGCCTCTCACTCAAATGCATAAGATTGCTGTGAGAGAATGAGAGCACTTGAGTGTGTTAAATAGGGTTTGGGAGGGGGAAATGGACCCCAAATGACATTTAACTTATTCACAAAACACCTTGGAGTCCAAACCAATCAGCAAACCCCCAAAAAATTCATAAAAAAATTGTTAAATTGCTATTTATTTTGGGTTATGGGCCGCTGTGTATGACTCGGCTGAGTCAATACGGAAACGGCCGAGTTGGCCGAGTCAGCCATGACTCGGCCGAGTCATGGCTGACTCGGCCAACTCGGCCGTTTCATAGGCCGAGTCACTCCGGAGGGCATCAACTCAGTTCAACTCGACCGTTTCGGTATCGAAACGACCGTTTTTTAAAACTATGGCCTAAACCCCTACAAGCAACTTAGAATGAACACTTGGTAAACACAAGTGAAATGCTCCACCCAAAGTACTTGTGTCACGCTCCAAGCTGATTTCATACACAGTAAGTGATCATAGATGATGTAGCTACACAAGGTAAGTCCATCTCACGTTGTTACAAGCCTTTGTGGACCCCATCGATCCTCCTAAGTAATGTAATCCATTGGGTTAGTTACACTTTGAAAGAACATTGTCATAGCCCAAGCATACTTGAGGTAACTCCAAGATTCCAAATAGGAATCCAAGCAACCCCATGCTATATTGGCCATGATGAAGGGTGTCCACTATACTATCAAGAGAACTCCAATGCCTAAGGGAGGACCAATCCAACACCTATTTGAGGTTAGGGAATCATTGAGCAAGCTATCTCTGATGTGCAAATCCATCATGAATTCTTTAAGGAATCATTTAGCAAGTTATCTCGGTTATGTAAATTGATCACCATCTCCCATGTGCCAATCTATCTCAAACCATGTAGGGCTTGAACATACACCATGTACCCCAAAGTTCATAAAGCACCCCAAACACAATGATAATACTTTTGGAGAAACCCCAAAATCTAACACTCCCTCTTTACAAGAAAAATGTTTACATTGGCATTGGTCAACTTCCCTCTAGAACTCTGCCAAACCTGTTACTAGCAAATCTGTACTGCTTGGAGTCTTGGAATTAACCACTATTATTAGTGAATAACTTGTCATCCATTCTATCACAACATCTTAATCCTCTAAAAAATAATGACCACCCATGAATATGAAGGAATATATCCTTGGAATACAAGGACCTTGCCAAACTCCATCATCTTCCAAGTCATCATAATGGGCCAAAATCAATTGACACCACATTTTGAGCTGTCCAAGACATCTTGTAGAGGGGATCAAATCTCCATACAAATTAAGACATGTATATCGCATCTATCAACGTTAGAAGGATAGAGATATGCACAAGTCAACTCCTTGATCCTAGACATAGTCACTTGGTTCGTGTTCATGTTCGAGTTCGACAATATTGAAATTTGGGAAAAATTTAATATGCAAAATACAACGGATAAAATTCAACATTATATTTGACAACTATATATATATATATATATATATATGATCCAAATTTATGAAGAGAATGAAATGAAATACAGACTTATAACAAAAACACAGAGATATAGTAAAACTTGGCTTCTATTATTAATAAATGAAATGTGCTGAAACTGTCAAAGTGCGGAATGAAACAAACTTGCTTGAATGGTGGTAGCTTATCTCTGAGAAGAGATGTGATGGCTACGTGCATCTGCCATAACGCATTACAATGAGGAAACCTAAACATCCAAAAACCTACCCCTGGGAGATGAAATGCCAAAATGTTTGTGGGCCCTGATGGGGTTAGTTGGTATGTCGACTTCTCGAGGTCATAACTTTCGCGTATGATCCCTGATTGGCATGCTCAATATTAATATATATATTATATATATATATATATATATATATATATATATATTTGATCCGAACTTATGAAGAGAATGAAATGCAATACAAATTAATAACAAAAACACAGAGATACATTAAAACTTGATTCTTTAATAAATGGAATGTGTTGAAACTATCAAAGTGCAAAATGAAACAAACTTGCTTGAATGGTGGTAGCTTATCTTTGAGAATAGATGTGACGATTACGTACATTTGCCAAAATACATTACAATGAGGCTGAAAGGCCCTTTTTAACATAAAGCAACAATGGGGAAACCCTAAACATCCAAAAACCTAACCTTAGGAGATGAAATGCCAAAAGGTTTGTGGGCCTTGATGGGGTTAGTTGGTATATCAACTTCTTAGGGTTGTAACTTTTGCATATGATCTTTGTTTGGCGTGCTCGATAGCTCGTTGGAAAGGTCTAGCCAAGAAGTACACATTCTGACTGGGCCTAGGCTAGAGCCTACAACTATTGCTTGGGCCCCGTCACATCCAAAAAAAATGTTGTTTGGGGCCTCAAAATGGCCCTGGAAGTTTAGGACCCAAAAATTATAGAAAAACTACCAAGACGGAGAATTGTGCTTTGAGCCAGTGGAATAGGTGGGTGGCCACCAATATCCACTTGGATTAGTCTTCCCCTCTTAGGAAGCAATGGTCTCTATTGCGTTGAGTAGCCCCATTGTAATGTCCTCTTTTAATTAATTGGCCCAAAGGGAGGACGAAGTAGCCTATCCAACTGTGTAGGCTATAATCATTTGTAAAGGGGGAACTCATTATTTGATGTTATTGGGGTAACATTAGATAATTTGGGGTAAATTGAGGAAAACTTGCAATAAAAGGCAAGCAAATGGAGGGAAAATTGTTAGCCACTCCAATTCAAATTAGGAGGGAAGACCCAAAACGAAATCTATAAAAAGGACAAAGGAGATTCATTTTGATCATCAAGGATTGTGGATCTTTTTGATTTTCGAGATGAGGTTCTTGGAGGGTTTTAAGACTCTTTTTCTCTGATTGGTTTCGGTGGTGAAAGATTCCACTCTAGCCAATCCACTTTTCTCTTTATTCTATTTAGCATAATTTTTTAGGCATCCTTAATCTAATTTGTGGCAAGAAGGGTTTTTGAGGAAGCAATTGGTAACAAGGTTTTGTGGGCAGTGAAGGACTATTCAAGGTTCTTTTGGGACAATGACAGACATCAAAGGGAAGTTTGGGCAACGAAGGACCAATTTGTAATAGTGGTAGGCCTGTTCCAAGCTTTTCTAAGGGCAACAAGGGACAACAAGTGAAATCTGGGCAGTGAAAAGCACTGAGGCCTTACTTGAGGCAACAACCCACCTTGAAGGAGTCTTTCTTGTGGTAGTGCAATTGTTTGAGGTTAAATATTTGGTAGCGAAGTTCCTGAGGCTAGATTTGAAGCAACGAAGTTTTCTGGGCTAGGTTTAAGGCATCGAGGGGCTTTTAAGGCTCTATTGTGACAACGGATCACCCTTAGAGGATCCCTTTGTGATAGAGAGGGTTTGAATAGACCCTACTATGGTTGTGAGTTACTCCTGGAGGATTTCTTATGGCAGCAACTCACCTTTAAGGTCAAATTTGAGGTGGAAAAATACCCCTTGAGGCCTTGTTGATGACCGTGGACCCTACATGAGTAATTCTTTGGAAGCTTAGTATCTTTCTAATAGTAGAATCATTCTTAAGGTGGGTCTATGGTAGTAGAACATCCTTGAGGTTTGTTTGCAGCCTCAAAACATCTATGTGGCATGATCTATGGCAAAACAAAGTTCGGCTGATTTGAATGTGGCGGTAAAGAGGCAACAAAGTCTGGTTGATTACCAAGGCTGGTTGTAAGGTCAGACTAATAGTATTAGGATATTAGGGTTTGTTGATGCCATAGAAATTGTTGTAAATATAAATTTTAGTATGATATTGGAAGGATTGTGGGTTTATAACCCATTTGTATTGTTGGATTGGTTTCATGTGTATGAATTGTTGGTCAAAACAACTACTTGTTTATTCTGCTCGAGTATTCAATATTATCTCTATTTGCAAAAAATTGAAGATAGATTGTGATATTAGTTAGAATACAAATTTTGTCATGTGCTCTTTCAAACCCTAAGTGTAAATTCCCCTAAGGGACATTACACCCAATAGATGGGGAAACTTTTGTTGAATTTGGCCGTTGGTGAGCCACTTGCCTTGACAACCTGATAAAGCTAGATCCTCTGTTGGTGAGTGCCCTTAGCCTTGTGTGTCTGTGATATGCTCAATGGTTGCCCATTCTGTGAAAATTTCATCTATAACAACAACTAGAAATTATTTTCCTAATTGTTAATTTATTTAACATTTTATTTGCAGTTTGGTACAACAAATACCAAATAATTCACACTGTGATTTTCACAAGTAAACTGCGGAAGAAAATAGTGTTGGAAACTGAGAAAATTCTAGCACACACACATTAAAAATGACAATTATTTTTGGACAAATGTCCTCGGGAAACCCAACTTGGGAAAACTGGTGCAACAGATGAGGGTTTTATTATTATGTAGTAGTGAAATCTGAGTACAATATATGGATGCCCAATTGACAATCCAAACAGAAAGAAAATCTAGCCAAAATTATTTATAAGGGAATTACCCTTCTTCCACAAGCAACCCTAGCACAACTTTCCTTCAGAAAACTCGTCCTTTTGGACTCTTTGTGTTAGCCTCTGTGTGGTGCTTGCATAGGCCCTATGACGTCTAGCCTTTGAACTGCCTTTGACAAAGTCATTCTGCGTATCTCTACCAAGGAAATCGCTTCTTCAACACTCTGGAACCTCTTTCCAACCTCTAGAACTGAAAATGATTTTTCCTCCAGCTAAATCGAGTTGCTCTTCTAAAGCAACTGCACAATCCTATGCGCCATCTCACTGGGAATAACTCAGCCTCCTTGCTACCTCTTCAGATCTGGAAAACTTCCTCCGGATCACTGTCTTTGCCCCTTACTGTCTCTGCTTCGATCTCTGCCTCTCCAATAACTGTTGCTGCTCTCTGGAAATTGATCTTCCAAGGAAATCGATTTGTTAAAGTGTTTTCTCCATCACCACATCGATACCTTGTTATATCTTCCTGTTGGGATACCAACGACCAAGATTAAATTTTAATCGATGGCTCAAATAATTTCTGGATCGATTTGTGTGAGTTTATAGAGAATTCTCATCTTGACTTAATCAATTATGATTAATTAATCAATTTTCCTAAGTTTAGACTTAGGAAACATTAAAAAATGGGTTAATAATCTAATTAAGTCATCTGGAATTTCCCGAAACGGTTTCTAGTTTTTGGAGATCTCATGTATTCTAGCCTCTCCACCAAATTTCGTGGCTAGAACACATGCGATGCTACAGAAACTAACATATTCCATGTAGTTGGGGTTGAGCTCTGTCTTTGCCAACTGATCTTTGATGTGTCCAATAATGATGGAAAGTATGGTCGATGGAGGTCTACATTGAACATTGGGTGTAAGCCAAGGAAGGGGGGAATACTTAGTTCAAAAGCATTGTCACACATAGCCTTGCTGATGGTGTAAGGTTTGTAGTGATGTGGATGAAGCTTTTGATGAGGTCTTGTAAGGTGCTCATTTTGCAAATGCAACCAAACCTTTTCTCCCACTTGAAATTTGTGTGGCACCTGGTGTTGATCATGGTGCTACTTATACTTAGTATTGGCTTTCTTTAAAATATTATGGATCTGTTGATAGATTTGCTAAATTTGTTCAATGAATTTGGCAACTTTGTTAGCCTCAGAGTGAGCATGGGAAGATTTTGCTTGTGTGGATGCAAGGAGTAGTGCTACATCAATAGGATCTAGTGGTTGAAATCCCATGCCCACCTGAAAAGGGTTGTGGTTGGTCGAGCTATGGAGGGTTCTGTTATAGCTGTGTTGAACACAAGGGAGACTTTCATCCCATCTGCATAGATGCTTGGAATTGTATATGCGCAATATATGCACGATCATCCTATTGGGGACCTCTGTTTGGGGGTGGAAGGCAGTGGATTTGGTGACCTTGGTGTGCAATAGTGACCATAGGCTCGACCAAAATGTGTTTAGGACCCTATTGTCCCGATTTGATATGATGGTTTTTTTTCCAAAATGTACCCACACTTATTGAACGAAGAGCTCGGTAGTGGCCTCTACTATGATATTCTTCTTGCAGAGCATTAGAATCAGTGTTTCAAAATATGGCCGGACCGAATCGGATTCGACTGAGTTGACTGCGCTGGACCCTTTGCTGGGCTGGGCCAACTCGGTAGAAAAATCGTTTTGGTTGCTGCTTTGTTACCGAACCAGCCGAGCCGGCTAAATCGAGCCTACCGAGCTGACTGAGCTAGACCCCTGGCCGGTTTGTTAAGGTGTTGCGGTTGGTGGATGGGGAGAGATTGGCTATGGGCTTCATTTATGAGGCTATGGATCAAGCAAAGGAGCAAATAAAGGCATCATACAAAGATAGAGTGGCTAAGTATGGGCTCATTTGGGAAATCATTGATCAAAGATGGAATAATCAACTCCATCGCCCTATACATGCAACTGGGTTTTTTTTGAACCCAAGGTATCATTATAAAGCTCTGGAGGCAGAAGCTTCACTGGGGAGGTTAGTAGTAGGCAATAGTACTAATGCCTAGTGATATTTTACAGTTTATTTTTGTTGTAGAGGCCATTTAGAGCCTCCTTGGTTATGTGTTTTTGTTTCGATCTCTACATCATGTATGTATTGGATAGTGCACTGGGTGCCATTTTGATATAATGGATATATTCATGAGCCTACTCTGATCATATGTTGTCTTCTCTTTATATTCTAATGCGTTGTGTTTGGAAACATGAATGAAAACCTTTAAAATTATGTTTTTTCTTAAAAAAATAAATATTTGATGTATTTTTTACAACGACCGAGTCATTGAAATCAAACTGGCCAAGTCGATACCGAGTTAGAGTCGACCCTCGGCCGGTTCCGAAACCGAGTCAGAGTTTTAAAACAGTGATTAGAATAGCCATCGTAGGAAATTGATCAACAACCATGAAGACATAGTCATTACCCTACTTGGTTGAAGGAAGACTAGATGTGTAGTCCATTGAGATGGATTCCCAGGGCTTGTACGGAGTGGGCAGAGGAGTGTAAAAGCCTTTCTTCTTAATGGCTAGTTTGACAATGGCATAGGTTGTGCAGGACCTGATATATTTGTTGACATCCTGTTGCCATTTCGGCCAATAGAAATACTTTTGTAGTATGACCATTGTCTTTTCCATGCCAAGTGTCTTGCCATCCAACTATAGTGAACTTTCCAAATCGGCTTTGCATGCTCACTTGAAGGAACACAAGGATTTCCCATATTGCAAAAGAAATCGTCGTGAAGATGAAAGTTAGTGACAACCATACTTGTGCTCAACATCTGGTAGGTGGTAGCAAAGTTAGTATTCCTCTCGTAGAGTTGGGGCTACTTGGAGGCTTCATGTCCATATGAGTGGAGCACCATGGTTAGTGCTACAATTGGAGGTTGATTGAGGCAGTCAGTGATATGATTGGTGCTCCTTGTCTTATATTTGATATGGTGATGAAATTGCTACAAGTGCATGAATCACTTTTGATGGCGGTTGTTTTGCAATTTTCCTTGCGTCTGCATGAATTGCAGAGGCCTGTGATCAGTGTGGATGATTGTCTCCTTCCCAAGAATGTAATGCTTCCATTGGCAATAGGCTTGTACAATAGAATGTACTTTTTTGTCATAGGTGGGGTACTTGTCGACGACATTTGATAGTGTCTCATTATGGCAGGCCATTGGATGATTGCGCTTAGTGCGAATTGCGCCCACAACATAGTTTGAAGCATCTTTCTCAATCTCAAATTGTTGTTGCAGATCGGGTAAATAGAGCACTGGGGCTAAGCACAGGCGATGTTTTAGATCATCAAAAGCTTTTTATTACAATTTTCCGCACATGAATTTTGCATTGCCACCACCCTTGGTCACTTGGCTGAGGGCCCATGTAATATGGGAGAATCCTAACATGGACTTTTAATAGATGTTGGCAAGGCCTAAGAAACTCTGAAGCTCATTTAGTGTGGTTGGGGCTGGCCAGTCAAGAATGACTTGAATCTTGGCTGGATCCACATGCACACAATGCTCATCGACAATGTAGCCTAGGTATAGGACCTTGCTCATGCTGAAGGAGCATTTTTCCAAGTTAGCATGTAGATTTTACTACTGTTGAGTGTGAAGGATCCGCTGAATATGTTGCACAACTCTTGCTGAAGATGAGGGTATCATTTAGATATACCACTACAAAAGAATTGGTGAAAGGCTGCAAGATATCATCCATTGGCCTCATGGAAGTTACTAATACTGGGGCGTTCATCAAACAAAAGGGCATGACCAACCATTCATAAAGACCTTCTTTGGAATTGAAAGCAATCTTGCATACATCAGTTTGTTCTATTGGGACTTGGTGGTCGCTGAACTTTAGACAAATCTTACTGAAGTAATTGGCCACCTTGAGCTAGTCAAGAAGGTTGTCAATTTGGGGAATTGGCTACCGGTTCCTAACTATGATTTTGTTTAGGGCCCTGTAATCAATGTAGAGTCACTAGGTCCCATATTTCTTGTACAGGAGTACGATTGGGCTTCTTTAGGGTGAGGAGCTTGGTCAAATGTGCCCTTTTTGGAGAAGCTCTTGGATTTGGTGCTTGATTTCCTCATTTTCTAGAAGAAAGTGGTGATAGATTGGTCCATTGGATAGAGGTGTGTCAAGGTCAAATCGGTTGAATGCTTGACTTGATAGTGCAGAGGTACCCCAGTGAGTGAGGACAAGGTGTCTTTGTATTCTTGCATGACGAGAAGGTGTCTTTGTATTTTTGCATGATCTTGTCCACTTGCTTCTGTTGCATGGAGAGTCCCTATGTGGAGGCCATGGATGTGGTTGCGACCTTTTGCTCTCTTTCAGAACAAATCAAGAAGAACCCAAATTTCTTGATTTGGGAGATGACCTTCCTGCATTGCTCAATAAAGATCAAAGCAATGGTGGTAGGCAGAGCTACATTTGGTATCTTGTATAGTTTTTTGCCCAAAGTAATAATAATACTGCGAGGTCTATGTTCATATACAACATGATATTTCCACAAGTATGGTTGGCCTAAAAGAACATCACAAAACTTCAAGGGGGGCAATATCACATGGTACCTCATTCGTGAAGGGCTTAATGCCATAGGTTAGGTGGTACTGTTGGTTGATGTGGAGATCTCGCCCTTGGCGGAGCCACACGATGGTGTATCGCTGCGGGTGTGGTGTTGTTAGCAGGTCCAACCGCTTGATGACCTCTGCTGAGATGAGATTCTTTTGACTTCCATTGTCGACAATGAAGTGTAGTGGAGCACCCTTCACCCACATCTGTGAGTGAAAAAGGTGCTCACCTTCCTCCGGTTCTTTAGGCTCACTTGGCTTTACCGTGGTGGTAGCAAGAGTGGCATTGGGTCCTACATCAATGATCTGCTTCCCTTTGTCTATATTTGATTTAGAATCAGAACTTGCATTTGACTCTGAGATTTTCAGCTCGACCACCAATGACTACTTTGAGTAACATTCATCGATGCTATGGCAAGGGCTCTTATGGAACTCGCACCACTTTTCATGTCTCTCTTTGTCTTCCCATTGCCCATCTTTTTTTGCATTTTAGATGAATTGTCTTGGGGTGGTCCAGCCTGGCTCTGTCCTCTGTTCTGTGGGTTGGGGTTGCTTTTGCCTTGCTTCTACCGTGAGGAATTAACAGATCCAAAATCTTGCTTCTTCTGTTTAATTTTTGCTTGAATTTGATAGTGTATCAGTACGCTGTGCCTAGTGAGGGGATGTCCAAAAACTCCATTTTTGTTTGGATGTATTTGTGTAGACTGTTGGGGTACTTGAGCATCAAATGTCGCTCGAAGTCTTTGATACCCATCATGGTGTGGAAGGTATAAAAAATATTTGTGAAGTCAGGCACTATTTGGTCCCTCTCCTACCATAGTGTGGTCGATCTTATGTACTGGTCCTTGTAGCTTCCAAGAGGGTAATATTGTTCCTTGATAACATCCCTAAAAGAGCCCTAAGTGAGTTTTAACCGCAAACATTGTAGATTCGTTTGTGGCCTTTTGCTTGCAGTAAGAGTCCCACCAGTCCTTGATATGGGGGACAACCTTAAGGAGCGCAAAGGTAATCTTTTCTCTATTTAAAAAATTGTGGACAAAAAAATAACCTTCTAGCAGATATAACCAATTTTCTAGAGCATCCACATCTGTTTGGCCTTCAAATATACAAATATCAAAACTAATTTGTACCTTGAAGGGGTGGCACCTCCAAAGTGGTCACTTGACGAAAATGCGTTGGTTGTTGGTAGTTGTCGAAGGATCTGGAAAAATTATCCATCATCTTGTTCCTTTGTTGCACGAGGGCTTCCTCGAGCAACAGTTTAATAGGATCTCATGCTCCCTCTTTCTTTTCTTTCACCATGGAAGGCCGTTGGGGTTGGTGAGGACGGTCTTGCAAAGGCTTTTGAGTCCCAACTCCTTATGCCCTAACCTCATTGGGGACATGCACAGAGAAACAAATAAAGAGTAGATTGCTCTTATACCACTGATCCAGATTTATGGAGGGAACTAAATGAAATACAAATTTATAATAAAAGCACAAAGATATAGTAAAACTTGACTTCTATTAATAAATGGAATGTGAGGAAACTATAAAGAGCAAAATGAAACAAACTTGCTCAAATGGTGGTAGTCCATCTCTAAGAAGAGATGTGATGGCTACATGCTTCTGCCAGAGCGCATCATTGTGAGGTCAAAAGGCCCTTTTTAACATAAAGCAATGCTAATTAAACCCTAAAATCCAAAATCCTAACTGTAGGAGATGAAATGCCAAAAGTTTTGTTGGCCCCGACGAGATTGGTACATCAAGTTCCTGGGGTCATAACTTTTGCGTATGATCTCTGTTTGGCGTGCTCGGTAGCTCATTTCAAAGGTCTAGCCAAGAAATACACATTTCGACTGAGCCTAGGCTAGAGTCTATGGCTCTCACCTGGGCCCTACCAAATAAAAAAACGTCCAAGATGGAGAACTATGCTTTGAGCCATTGGAATAGGTGGTTGGCCATTGTTATCCACCTGGATCATATTTTTAACTATTTAACCTATATAAAATTATTGTTAAATTATCTAAATTCACATATCTTTTAGAATAAATGTATATCTATCAAATTTTATTCTCATTTAAAAAAATATAGAAAAAGCAATTACTCTTGATTCCTGAACATGGTGTGTCACAACCCTTACATTAGAATATTGGATGAAAACAGAGTGGAGGACTTGTATACCAAAGTGTAAGCAGAGGATATTGATTGCCCCAACACGTAGGGGTCCTTACCCGAGGCATTAGCGGAGGTCCTTCCATTTGCTTGGGCTTGGCCTCGCCTTGAAAAACCAAGGGTTTCAAAAAATGGCTTCCATCACTTGCAAATTCATGGCTGTTGAAAATACAAGGTTTATCATTTTTAAAACCTTCTACGCATGCTACTAAACGACGAAAGGGAAAGTCAGGGTTCTTGAAAAGATGGTGTTATATTGGGCGGGATCTTCAGTGTGTCTTTATTGCTTATTATCTTCAATTTTTCCACTAGTTGATGGTTGAATTTCGCCGAATTGATGTGGGTTCTCTTCATATGCATCGAGTTTCAAATTTAAAGGATAAAATATGGTAAATTTGGTGACTTAGATCATAGAATACAAAGCTTGTGGTATAGGTAACAACCTATGCAAGGCCATCAACTTTGTCATCATGAGAATCCTCTCATGTATCTCCAATCCTCTAGCAACTAAAACAACCTGAGCTAGGTCAACTTCCTCATCCCAAGAGAATCATGAAGCAAGAGGAACATCATGGGCAACTCCCTTTGTTTGAAAGAATCCATGGGCGACTCCCTTTGTCTGAAAGAATCCACCATCCCTGTCTTGCTACTCTACAATATTGCAATCAATCATTAAAACCACAATAGTTTTTGAACCGCCTCCTCAAAGTTAGAAGCCTCTTCCAACCTCTCGCACAAATAGTTCTCAGCATCATCCTCCATCAAGGTATCACATCTCTCCTCCAATGACTCATGGATGGAAGGCGACATGTCTAGAAGATCTCGTAGATGGTATACTTATTCTCACTAAAGATTTGGGCGCTCTTACATGCTCTTGTACTTCTTGTGTGTTACTGCTCAAACTCTTGCTAAATGAAAGTGTTAGTTTTTGTAGCATCGAATGTGTTCTAGCCACACAATTCGGTGGAGAGGCTAGAATAAATAAGATCTCCAAAACCCAGAAATTGTTTATGGAAATTCCACCTAGAAATGACTTAATTAGATTATTAACCAATTTTTTAATGTTTTCTAAGTCTAAACTTAGGAAAACTGGTTAATTAATTAGAATTAATTAAGTCAAGGTGATAATTCTCTAGGAACTCACACAGATCGATCCATAAATGGTCTTGAGTCATCGATTAAGATCTAATATTGGCTGTTGGAGTCCCAACAGAAAGATATAAGAAGGGATCGATGTGATGATGGAGAATACACTAGTGTAGATACTCAATTGCCCAAGCAGTTCAATTTTCTCAGTAGCAGAGACTCAACAGAGGAGATAGAGCCAGAGGGTGAGTAGTAGGTGGCAGAGGAGGTCAACAACATTTCCGAAGGAAGTATTCCAGTTCCAGGAAAGGCAGTGCAGTGCGAAATTCCCAGAGGGTCTGTGCAAGCACTGCGTAGCGGTTGACGTAGAAGGATCTGCGTGTGGTTGGGGAGGCAGTTATGGGCACAAAAATTAGCAGTGGGGTGAGGGAAAATTCTCACAATAATTTTTGCCATTGTTTCTCTTAGATTGGATCCCAGTATAATCCACAGCAGAATGGGGTAGCTTAGTGGAAAAACAAAACCATATTTGGGGCTGCAAAAGCTATGTTATATGACTAGGGACCAGGTTTCTATGGGCATAAGCATTTAACACGACAGTGTATATTCAAAACAGGACTCCTCATAGAGCATTGGGGAAGAAAACACCATAAGGGGTCTTCATAGGAAGAAGCCAAAAGTTAGTCACTTTAGGATCTTTGGCAGCGTTGCTTATTGCCATGTGCCAGATGAGAAGCACACCAAATTGTATCAGACTGCAGAGAAGGTGTTTCTCTTTGGGTATAGCGAGACCTCCAAGGCATATAGGATCTACATTCCTAGCAATAGGAAGATGTAGTAAGACAAGACGTAAAGTTCATGGAAGATTGAGCTTTCAAGAGATCTCGTGAGATGCTTGCAGGTGATCAGAATCAGCCAGCGGAAGCTCCATTGGTCCAACAACAGGGGCAACAACGGGACCACTAGCGGGACAGTCACAGGGATCCAATACAGTAACTAGTACTAGCATTTCTTCAGGAGCAGGGAATCGAGTGAGATCTCAAGAAACAGAGCAGCAGGGGTAGGATGAGGAGGAGTTGGTAGAACCTCCCACTACTAGTATTTGAGCTAGCAGAGAGGTTCGTCAGACATTGAGAGATGCCATGGAGTTTGTTGGAGCTCTTAGGACGAGCAAAAGAGAGCGAGGCAACGTGGCAAGTATCAAACATTGGCAACTTAGGTTGCAGAACTTTATAACTTTCAAGAAGCCATACGACATCAAGTAGCTCATTTCAAAGGTCTAGCCAAGAAATACACATTTCGACTGAGCCTAGGCTAGAGTCTATGGCTCTCACCTGGGCCCTACCACATAAAAAAACGTCCAAGATGGATAACTATGCTTTGAGCCACTGGAATAGGTGGTTGGCCATTGTTATCCACCTAGATCATATTTTTAACCATTTAACCTATATAAAATTATTGTTAAATTATCTAAATTCACATATCTTTTAGAATAAATGTATATCTATCAAATTTTATTCTCATTTAAAAAAATATAGAAAAAGCAATTACTCTTGATTCCTGAACATGGTGTGTCACAACCCTTACATTAGAATGTTGGATGAAAAGAGAGTGGAGGACTTGTATACCAAAGTGTAAGCAGGGGATATTGATTACCCCAACACGCAGGGGTCCTTACCCGTGGCATTAGCGGAGGTCCTTCCATTTGCTTGGGCTTGGCCTTGCCTTGAAAAACCAAGGGTTTCAAAAAATGGCTTCCATCACTTGCAAATTCATGGCTGTTGAAAATACAAGGTTTATCATTTTTAAAACCTTCTACGCATGCTACTAAACGATGAAAGGGAAAGTCAGGGTTCTTGAAAAGATGGTGTTATATTGGGTGGGATCTTCAGTGTGTCTTTATTGCCTATTATCTTCAATTTTTCCACTAGTTGATGGTTGAATTTCGCCGAATTGATGTAGATTCTCTTCATATTCATCGAGTTTCAATTTTAAAGGATAAAATATGGTAAATTTGGTGACTTAGATCATAGAAAAGCTTGTGGTATAGGTAACAACCTATGCAAGGCCATCAACTTTGTCATCATGAGAATCCTCTCATGTATCACCAATCCTCTAGCAACTAAAACAACCTGAGCTAGGTCAACTTCCTCATCCCAAGAGAATCATGAAGCAAGAGGAAAATCATGGGCAACTCCCTTAGTTTGAAAGAATCCATGGGCGACTCCCTTTGTCTGGAAGAATCCATCATCCCTGTCTCGCTACTCTACAATATTGCATTCAATCACTAAAACCACAATAGTTTTTGAACCGCCTCCTCAAAGTTAGAAGCCTCTTCCAACCTCTTGCATGAATAGTTCTCAGCATCATCCTCCATCAAGGTATCACATCTCTCCTCCAATGACTCATGGATGGAAGGCAACATGTCTAGAAGATCTCGTAGATGGTATACTTATTCTCACTAAAGATTTGGGCGCTCTTACATGCTCTTGTACTTCTTGTGTGTTACTGCTCAAACTCTTGCTAAATGAAAGTGGTAGTTTTTGTAGCATTGAATGTGTTCTAGCCACGCAATTTGGTGGAGAGGCTAGAATAAATAAGATCTCCGAAACCCAGAAATCGTTTATGGAGATTCCACCTAGAGATGACTTAATTAGATTATTAACAAATTTTTTAATGTTTTCTAAGTCTAAACTTAGGAAAACAGGTTAATTAATCAAAATTAATTAAGTCAAGGTGATAATTCTCTAGGAACTCACACAGATCGATCCATAAATGGTCTTGAGTCATCGATTAAGATCTAATATTGGCCGTTGGAGTCCCAACAGGAAGATATAAGAAGGGATCGATGTGATGATGGAGAATACACTAGTGTAGATACTCAATTGCCCAAGCAGTTCGATTTTCTCAGTAGCAGAGACTCAACCGAGGAGATAGAGCCAGAGTGTGAGTAGTAGGTGGCAGAGGAGGTCAACAACATTTCTGAAGGAAGTATTCCAGTTCCAAGAAAGGCAGTGAGAGGGAGTGCGAAATTCCCAGAGGGTCTGCACAAGCACTGCGTAGCGGTTGACGTAGAAGGATCTGCGTGTGGTTGGGGAGGCAGTTATGGGCACAAAAATTAGCAGTGGGGTGAGGGAAAATTCTCACAATAATTTTTGCCATTGTTTCTCTTAGATTGGATCCCAGTATAATCCACAGCAGAATGGGGTAGCTTAGTGGAAAAACAAAACCATATTTGGGGCTGCAAAAGCTATGTTATATGACTAGGGACCAGGTTTCTATGGGCATAAGCATTTAACAGGACAGTGTATATTCAAAACAGGAATCCTCATAGAGCATTGGGGAAGAAAACACCATAAGGGGTCTTCATAGGGAAGAAGCCAAAAGTTAGTCACTTCAGGATCTTTGGCAGCGTTGCTTATTGCCATGTGCCAGATGAGAAGCGCACCAAATTGTATCAGACTGCAGAGAAGGTGTTTCTCTTTGGGTATAGCGAGACCTCCAAGACATATAGGATCTACATTCCTAGCAATAGGAAGATGTAGTAAGACGGGACGTAAAGTTCATGGAAGATCGAGCTTTCAAGAGATCTCGTGAGATGCTTGCAGGTGATCAGAGTCAGCCAGCGGAAGCTCCATTGGTCCAACAACATGGGCAACAATGGGACCACTAGCGGGACAGTCACAGGGATCCAATACAGTAAGTAGTACTAGCATTTCTTCAGGAGCAGGGAATTGAGTGAGATCTCAAGAAACAGAGCAGCAGGGTAGGATGAGGAGGAGTTGGTAGAACCTCCCACTACTAGTATTTGAGCTAGCAGAGAGGTTCGTCAGACATTGAGAGATGCCATGGAGTTTGTTGGAGCTCTTAGGACGAGCAAAAGAGAGCGCAGGCAACATGGCAGGTATCAAACATTGGCAACTTAGGTTGCAGAACTTTATAACTTTCAGGAAGCCACACGACATCAAGTTTGGTAGATGCCATGGTAGAATAATACAACCCTATCATGACGAATGATGTTTGGGAGGTGGTGCCAAGGCCTGATGACAAGTCAGTTGTAGGTTCTCGATGGATCTACAAGATCAAGTATGTTGCAGAGGGCGGTGTGGCGAATTACAAGGCTAGGTTTGTGGCAAAGGGATATGCGCAGAAAGAAGGGATAGATAATGAGGAGACCTTCGCTCCAGTTGTCAGATACAACTCTTTTTGGTCAGTTATATCTCTAGCAGCGTAGATGGGATGGTAGATTCACCAGATGGACGTCAAGACAACATTCTTGAACTGGGTGATAGAGGGAGAGGTGTACATTGAACAACCAGAGGGCTTCAAGACTCATGAGAGGTACACTCATGTGTGCATCATGAAGAAAGCTTTTATACGGGCTCAAGCAGGCTCCTAGGGCATGGTATGGTCGGATCGACAACTATTTGCAGCAGATGGGATTTGTCATGAGTGACGCAGATCCCAACCTTTACTATTTGATGGTAGAGGGTGAGCCACTTATCCTAGTATTGTATGTGGATGATCTCTTCTTGACAGGATCATCGTGGCTCTTAGAGGACTGCAAGAGGAACATGGCAGCAGAGTTTGATATGAAGGATTTGGGGTTGATGCACTATTTCCTAAGATTGAAAGTATGGCAAAAGGATGGGGAGATCTTCCTTGGCCAAGGAAGATATGCTGCAAATATTTTGAAGAGATTCATAATGCAAGATTGTAGACCCATGTCTACACCCATGTTCACCAATTGGAAGAAGATAGATGCATCAAATGACAGGGATGTTGACCCCACCTTGTATATATAACTTACCGGTTCTCTCATGTATTTGGTCAACACTAGGCTAGATATTTGCTTTGCAGTCAATACCCTTAGTCAGTTTATGGTAGAACTGAAGAGGGCACATTAGGCAACAACGAGGCATATTTTGAGGTATTTGCACGACACAATCGAGTATGGGTTGAGATATACCCGAGGGGATGATGTTAGATTATGTGGATTCACAGATGCAAATTGGGTAGGTAGTTCAGTGGACATGAAAAGTACCTCTGGGTAGTGCATCTGTTGATTTGGGGTAGCATCGGATGTGCTCTAGCCACGAAAACTGGTGGAGAGGCTAAAGCACATGAGATGTCCAAGACCCATAAATGGTTTGGGCAGAATCTAACCCGTTGGGGAGATGTTAAAATAATTAATATTTTTAATGGAGTTTTTAAGTCTAAACTTAGGAAAAATAAAATACTAATGAGTATTAATATAAAACTGGGTTAGAAGGGTCCAAGAGTCATGGATCAAGCCAAATCTAATCTTAATCATTGATTAGAGATTTAATCTTGGCCGTTGATGGACCAACGCGAAAAGTATAAGAGGAGGCTTGAGGGTCAGTTGGAGGACACATCGAAAGAGATCAAGAACTCAATTTTCTAGGGCAGGGTTTGTTGAGGAAATTGAGTGAATGATCAGAGTTGCAGTTGAGGGGCAGTGAATACATAGCAAAGAGGTAGAGTTAGTACCGAGAGGATCAACACAAAACCTGGGAGAGGTTGATGTAGATCCAGCCAGAGGCCACGCAGAGGCAGCCAGGAGCTGCGTAGAGCCAGAGAGGGTTAGCATGTGAGACGCAGAGGCTGATGCAGAGCCCAGAGAGGCTGACTCTAGGCCAGAGAGGCTAACGCAGGGCCTAGAGGCAGCGTTGGGAGATTTTTCGTGGGACAAACTGGAGCTGGAGAGCTGGATAGGGTGACGCAGAGCAGTAGAAGCTGCATTTGTTCTGGGATCGTTCATCTGGTGATTTAGCCGGAATATCTGTCTCTGACTGAGAGGTACTACTACTGAGGGCATTCTCTATTGGGTGAGCCATTTCTGGCACCCAGGTTGTACTCTGAAATTGCATAATAATAAAACCCTCTGAATAGTTGCACCGATTTTCCCGCTTTGGGTTTTTTCAGGGACATTAGTCCAAAAACAACAACGTCACTTGTGTGCTTGTTTACTTTCAGTTGATGATCTGTATGTGTTGACACTGTACTTGTATTTATTTTTAGTATTTACATGGTAAATAACTTGTTAAGTAATTGAACAAGTAGGAAGAAATAAATCAGATAGTATAGGAAGAATTTCTAACGGGTTAAACTTAGAAATTCCAACATGGTATCAGAGGGTGGTTGCAGATCACAGGATAACTGAAGGCATCAGCCGAGCAGAGCAATAACAGCGGAAACAGTTGTCCCGAGTGACAGAAGCTGTTCCTAGCAGAAAGTAGCAAGGAAGGGGTTGCATAGAGGGCTTGTGTCATTAGTTCGAGCCAAGAGGAGGATCAACGCAGAAGCAAAGAGGAGCAGACCTGACCTACACAGTGCCCGGTCATCTTTCTTAGTGAGGAAGAATCGACGTTGTGGCCAGGAGGTACAGATTTTGCCGGTGCTGGGATTGCGTAGAACCTAGAGGCTCAAATTGTCATATTGCTGAGGCATAGGAGACTGTGGGTAAGTTCCAAAGTGACGCTGGTGGGGTACTATGGTTAGAGCAATACCTAACAGGGAAAGAACAAGGAGGAGGGAGTTACTGCCGAGGATTTCTAGCCAAGTAATCTGGATTAGTGGTGTAGTTGCACAAACGATCAGAGTGGGGCATCTCGACATTGGCAGAGAGGTCTCCAGAGGGGAAATTGAGACTCAGAGGGAGTCAAACCGAGAACTTCCAGACAGGAAGTTGAGAGACTCAGCAGGAGTCGATCAAAGGACTTCTAGGAGAGAAGTTAAAGAGACTCAGAGGAGTTAGAAGAAGAGCAGTAAGATGGTAGTGAATGGGCTGAGAGATTAGGATAGACTAGACAGATCTTCCAACTTCGTACTCTGGAAGGCCAGGATCTTGTCCATTCTAGATAGGTATCGCATCAAGCACTTCACCTTGAAAACGATAGCAATCCCAGTTGACCCAGCTGAAAATGAGAAGTACGAGGAGGCAATGGCCAGGGCAAAGTGCATCATCCTTGATGGGGTCAAGGATCATGTGGTGCCACATATTGTTGAGAAGGAGACGACAAATGAGATGTAGAAGGCCCTGAAGAAATTGTATCAGCATACTTCTATGCAGAGGACGATGTTACTTGAAAATCAGTTGCAGTCATACCAGATGCAGAAAGGAAAGCAGATATATGTCTTCCTTGGTGGATTGAAGGAGATCCGTGATCAGCTAACTTCCATAAGGGGCCATGTCGGATCAGGAACTGATGGTGAGGACCACATTGAACGTAGTCTTAGAGGATTGAGAGGTATTTGTCCAGAGCATACTGGGTAGGACGAGCCTTCCAGATTGGGAGGAACTGTGGGTGGCTCTTCGTCAAGAAGAGATCAGAAGGGTGACCAAGGTAGGGAGTAGCGGAAAAGGGGTCAGAATCAAGGAGGAAGAAGATGCGGCTCTCACATTTGCGGGAAAGTAGGAGAAGAGAAAGAAGGACCTTTCCAAGGTCAAATGCTTCCATTGTGGGGAACTGGGTCACTATGCGAACTAGTGTCCTAGAAAGAAGAGCAAGGGAGAGGCTTCTGAGACCAAGGCAGCGCCAGCAAGGGCGGAAAAAGAAGTGGAGACAGATGACGATCGTGCCATGAGTGCTCATGCGCCACTTGAGAGGAAGTGGGGAGACATCGAGTTGTAGTTGGACGGACTACAGACGATGAGGGGTAGGATCCTTGAGGTACCCAACCTCTTGGATTAGACCTTGCTATGGGAGCCTTAAAGGGAAGTAGTAGGATTGGTGGTTGTCGGTAGAGATGGATGCGGATGGAGTGACAGAGGGTGCTACAGTGCAGGAGTCTCGAGATAACGTGAGGCAACAGTGCAAGATGCATGGAGTTGTTGCAGCAGCGCAGAGGTCAGTAGAGGGATCACTTGTCAGTGATAGAGGGAGCTTCAACATTGGGAGAGTCTCTAGCCTGATAGGGATGTCAGAGTTGGGTGGATCAGTTACTTCCTTCTCAGTAACTAGGTTGCAGTGCAGCAGTTAGCAGTGGCAGTGCTATGGGCGACATGATGAAGTGTGAGGAGATGGGGATGCAGTGCAAATGCAACAGTGGCAGTGGCAGGGCCATGGGCAGCAGCACAGATGTAGAGGGAGCTGTCGTACAAATGCAGTAGTGGCAGTGGCAGGGTCATGGGTAGTAGTACATGATGCAACAGTGTAGAGGATGTTGAGCGCAGAGGCTTAACATCATCATAGGGACTGATGTTGGATGATCAGAGTGATACTCAGTGAGGAGTATTACTAAAGCACAGTCATTGCTAAGAGGGAGTGTTGATTTGAGGTAGCATCGAATGTGCTCTAGCCACGAAAATTGGTGGAGAGGCTAAAGCACATGAGATCTCCAAGACCCATAAATGGTTTGGGCAAAATCTAACCGGTTTGGGAGATATTAAAATAATTAATATTTTTGATGGAGTTCTTAAGTCTAAACTTAGGAAAAATAAAATATTAATGGGTATTAATATAAAACTGGGTTAGAAGGGTCTAAGAGTCATGGATCAAGCCAAATGTAATCTTAATCGTTGATTAAAGATTTAATCTCGACTGTTGATGGACCAACTAGAAAAGTATAAGAGAAGGCTTGAGAGTCAGTTGGAGGACACACCAAGAGAGATCAAGGACTCGATTTTCTGGGGTAGGGTTTGCTGAGAAATTGAGTGAGTGATCAAAGTTGCAGCTGAGGGGCAGTGAATACATAGCAGAGAGGTAGAGTTAGTACCGGGAGGATCAGTGTGGAATTCGGGAGAGGTTGACGCAGAGCCAGCTAGAGCTAGCCAGAGGCCACGCAGAGCCAACCAGAGGCCACGCAGAGGCAGGCAGGAGCTGCGCAGAGCTAGAGAGGGGCAGTGTGTGAGACGCAGAGGCTCCAAAGGCTGACGCAGAGCCTAGAGAGGTTGACGTTGGGCTGGAGAGGCTGACGCTAGGCCAGAGAAACTGACGTTGGGCCAGAGACGCTGATGCAGGGTCTAGAGGCAGCTGGAGCTGGAGAGCTGGATAGGGTGACGCAGTCCCTATCAGAGTGACGTAGAACAACAAAAGCTGCATTGTTGTTGTGGGATCGTTCATCTAGTGATTTAGCTGAAATATCTGTCTCCAACTAAGTGGTACTACTGCCGAGGGCATTCTCTGTTGGGTGAGCCATTTCTAATACCCAAGTTGTATTTTGAAACTGCATAATAATAAAACCCTCTGAATAGCTGCACCGATTTTCCCGCATTGGGTTTTTTCGAGGACATTAGTCCAAAAACAACGGTGTCACTTTGTGCTTGTTTACTTTCAGTATGTACATGGTAAATAACTTGTTAAGTAATTGAACTAGTAGGAAGAAATAAATCAGATAGTACAGGAAGAATTTCTAACAGGTTAAACTTAGAAATTCCAATAGCTTCAACATTGGGTCAAGGATGGTCTCTTGGTGTAGCAGGAAGCAAAAATCAGTAGCATTGAGCTCTGCAGAAGTAAAGTATATGGCAACAAGCACAACTACATGCGAGACTATATGGCTTTAGAAGCTGCTAGTAAGCTTGTTCGAGCAGAGGATGGAGGCGACTGATGTCTATTGTGATAATCAAAGTTGCATTAAGCTCTCTAAGAATCTAGTGTTTCATGACAGGTTGAAAGACATAGATGTTCAATCTTATTTCATCAGAGATTGTGTACGTGGAGTGGTCTAGCTACAGTGTGTTTCCACAGAAGAGCAGGTTGCAAATATACTCACGCAAGCTCTAGGGAGAGCTAAGTTCGTCTATTTCAGAGAACACATGGGTATGGTGGAGAGCCTGTTTTAGTAGCAAGGACAGATTATGCTTCTTAGTTGTAGTAGTTGCAATTGCAACAACAACAGATGAGAGGGAGTTGTGGTGCAGATGCAGAGTTGGCAGCAGTATAACAGTGTCAGCAGCAACACAAATGCAACATCAGAGTGGTTGGTGGGCAATAGTAGCCAGACATCAACAGTGTGACAGGAGGTGATACAGAGACAGGGTGTTGTGGCAAGATGTGCAGCACTAGAGAGAACACAATCCTTGCTAAAAGTGAGTGTTAGTTTTTGTAGCATCAGATATGTTCTAGTGACGGAATTTGGTGGAGAGGCTAGAATACATAAGATCTCCAAAACTTAGAAATTGCTTCTGGAAATTCCGCCTAGAGTTAATTAGATTATTAACCAATTTTTTAATGTTTCCAAGTTTGAACTTAGGAAAACTAGTTAATTAATCAGAATTAATAAAGTCAAGGTGAGAATTCTCTAGAAACTCACACGGATCTATTCAGAAATGATTTGAGCGATCGATTAAGATATAATCTTGGCCATTGGAGTCCCAACAGGAAGATATAAGAAAGGGATCAATGTGGTGATGGAGAATACACCAATGCAAATACTTAGTTGGTAGGTAGTTCGATATTCTTAGTAGTAGAGACTAGATAGAGGAGATAGAGCAAGAGGGTGAGTAGCAGGGGGCAGAGGAGGTTGGCAACATTTCCGGAGGAAGTATTCTAGTTTCAAGAGAGGCAATGAGAGGGAGTGCGAAATTCCTAGAGGGTTTGTGCAAGCACTGCGCATGGGTTGAGGCAGAAGGATCTGCATGTGGCTGGGGAGGCCATTCTGGGCTCAAAAATTAACAGTGGGGTGAGGGAAAATTCTCACAATAATTTTTATCAGTATTTCTCTTAGATTAGATTGCCAATAGATCATCTAAATTAGTGTACTCAGATTTGCTGCTGAAGAATAATAATGAAACCCTCATCTGCGGCACTGGTTTTCCCAAGTTGGGTTTTTCCGGGGACAATTGTCCAAAAACAACTGTGTTAAATTTTTTGTGTGCGCTAGAATTTCTCAGTTTCCAGTATTTTATTTTAAATAGTATTTTTATGGTGAAAATTGCAGTAGTGATTTATGCATTGTTTGCCATAGCAAATAAACTACATAATTAAATTTACAGTTAGGAGAATAATTTCCAGTTACTGCAATAGATGAAATTTTCATAGGAAGAGTCCTAACCTTAACGGGAAAACCTAGAGGCAACTCTTAGGCAAGCCACCTAGTCACCTCAATGGTCTTGCCTCTCACTTCGGGCTAAGGAGTTGGAGTTTCCTAGCTGGGTGCTGTGTCCCTAAAATCAATCAAGCCTATTATTGTAGCGTGGGAGTGTTATTATCTTGACTTTTTTAATTCGTGTGATCAATCCAATCAATTGATTTACTCCTCAAGTGAATTCATGCAATGAACACAGAGTGAATCAATTTAAATTGTGTAAACTCACAACATGCCAAATCATCAGAACTTTACCATGAAAAGAAATGACCATGAACACATAATCACCCATGAAAAATGGCTGGAAATGCAAATGAGCAACCTTAGAGTGTGATCAAACAATATGATGCTTAATGAACACAATTACTGCAAGTGATAATTTCAAAGTAATCTTAAACAGCAAAAAATATGCAAATCTGTTAGATCCCAGATTTGTAAGCATACAGTGTAAAACAGGGACCAACCATTCATCAAAGTCTGCTGTGGTAGTAGAAGAGAGCAAATTGCCAATATGTAGTGAAGATTTTTCACTTATCAGATACCATATTTTTGCCAACACGTGTTCTTGGAGTGTTATTTTCAGATTGTGGTTCAAAGCACTAAATATGAGTGAAAGTTAGTTGACTAGATTTGCATATAATGAAAGTGTGTTCACAATTGTGACTTAAACACAATTTTCCAAATTTGCAAATTTAGCAAGTAGATCTCAATTTTAGCACACAAGATTTATGAATTTTTTTTTTATTGATCCAATAGAGTAGATTACTATTTGCTTTGTCAGTAACCAAAACCATAAAGTCAAGAAACAAGTTCCAGATTTGTTACCAAAATTTACCATCCACTTCATATGAAATATTATCAACACTTTGCTTGAAAAAGTGCTGGAGCAACGATTGTACATTAGATGTTCATTGTTAACAAGATCAATTTCTTAGCATTAAATCATCAATACAGAAGTGCTCTGAGTTTTGATGAGATATTGATTTCGATAGAACGTGGGATAACTTTTGGATCGATTATTGTGTTTAACCATCATATTCCAGATTGTAGACCAAACATCTGTTATAAGATCAGAGATAAGACTCTAACCATACCATGCTCTTGAGACGACATATTTGTTAATATGGTAATGATGCTTGAAGTTTGAATTTTAAAAGAGCTCATGGAAGTACAAATCAGCCACTGAGATTTAAGTTCGAAATAAGTTTGGAGATGTTCTCTTAGATCCACTACAATTTCACAAGAGTATTGCATAGACCAGCAAAGGAACTGATCAGTGAAATGACTAAATGAAGGGAATTTTCAGCCCTTTAAAGCATCATTTTGGAACATGGGGTTATGAGAATAACAGTCATGCTTAGGATTTATTTTAAATTTAGTGTTAAACCCTTCAACTCACAAGCCATTCCAGCGATGAAAAACATTAGCATTCGTTTATTGCATCGAGATTTATTGATGTGTCAAGCACATAAATAAATTAAAAGTCTCATGTAGTAGATACCAGATCAGCTCTTTAACTTCATGTTTAGGATCATATCCTTAAATTGTTCATCCAAATCTTGCATTAATTAGTATTTTAAACCATGAATAACTCAAGATTCATCAATTTTAAATCAAATCATATCTTAAAACCCCTTGAAAAATGTTTAGAGCCAGCAATGAGATACTTAGCTTGAGTTACCCATTATATCATCTAGTCTTTAGAAGCATCAATTCATTCTTTTAATATGTCTGAACCATGATTTAAGCTAATATTGCAGGAGAACACTGTTGAATCTACCATAAATCAGTGATTATTTGCATATCCCAGGAAGACCAAACCATCAAAATCATTCGTCAAGATGAAGCATAGATTTAGTCTTCATTAAAATTCTAGATACTAGATCTAACATACCATGTGAATTCACACCCTTCACATTTGGAAAAATATTGCAAATAGATGTAAGATAACTCATGCAAGGGAACAATTTGTCAACAAACACAAATTCAATCTAGCTAGACATCAAAATTATTTTAGCCCAATGAACTTGAAAAATTGAAATCTAATCAAGAAAACCTCTAATCGAACCTTAGACTGCAAATAAAACAAAGTAAAAGAGAAAAATTTAAAAGGTTTTAGTGTGGTTGAGAAAGAAAATTAAGAAGACCAATTCCTGACTTCCACTTGGGTTGTGGTGTCACACTTGGCCTCTTTTGAAACTTTATCCTTGCCTTAGACTTTTTGATTTTAGGCAACTGAAGTGTACTTAATAAATTCCTGAAAGAGATACTCGGGTGCTTCAATTGAAAGAGATCCAAGGAAACCTGTTGCATTGATAGGCCTAGACAACAGAAATTCTCAAAATAAACCAAGATTGATAACAAATTAGACAAAAATAAGACATGTTTTTCCTCTTATTCTCCAACAAATATATAAATGAGTGAGAGTTCTTTTACATAGGAGAAAACGTCAACTAACTCATGAATAAAATAATCTAGAACTTGAAGCCTCCATGCGTAAAATATAGACTATCTCAAAACTGTGGTTTACAACCACCATGAGCGAATAAAATAATGAAATAAGTAGTGCTCCCTCCTAAACGTGAGCTAGCAAGCTCATAAATTTCATATGTATGGCCAACAAGGGGCCTACAAACAAGTACAACCTCCAAACAAACTCCATGCAGCAAGGAATAAATAATGTGGTGTAGAAGACTAGTCAACCAAGGAGATGTGTGCTCCACAAGAATATAAGCACTTGTGATAGAAGAACTAAGGCGCTCCATCAAGTGAGTAGTTAGATAGTCTCATAACTAAGTCATAAGAACTCTTAACAACCTCAGGAATAGGTCCAAGTGTGTAACAACCTCATAATTGAACCCAAATACCTCAAACATGTGGTTAACAAAGCATAACGAATTGGAATATGCCACACGTGGGGATATTTCTCCATTAAACCAAATGTTCCCTCTAGGAAAAGTCATTGTGGCACATGATGACGATGTGGAGTTAATATCAATGTCCAACACACTGTCATGGGTCTTGTTACCCACCACAAGTGGGTGACCTCTAGGAGAAATTTTCTCCTGTTCATCTCTTCTAGCCAGCAGCCAGCAGCCCCTGACTATCACCGAGTAGCTGATGATGATGTGCCATTCATATCCCCGCCACTTGCATTAGCCATATGTTTCCTCACCCATTTGCCAAAAGCACATGTTGGAAGGTGGGCATCCGACTCGAAATATACTTTATTCATTTTGCAATTGGGTGCTTATGCTTTTCTTTTACTTGGGCATTTAGCATGGACTATGGGGTAACCTGGAAGAAGGGTGGGTTTTGACCGCGGTTTTGTTCCCTCACCTTAAATGGGGGGTTAATTTTCAATCCTTGTCCAATGGGACCACATCTAATGGCCCAATAGCTTTAGGAGGGGCACTACTTGGGAAACCCCAATTGAGATAGCGTAACCCCATCTATCCATATTCCAGACCACTTTCCATCTTACATTATATGACCTATATCCTACTTCCATTCTTCGGGTTCAGCTGACCATGGACCCATTGGGATTTGGTGCACCTCCTTCCTATATCCACATACTAGGGTCGGAACCTGAAATTTGATGCAACTAAAAGAAACAAAAAGAACATATGATGGCCACAAGCAAAGCAAAGAAAGAAAAATATTTAAAATGCAAAAGATGGTTGGGACATTAAAATTAGCACGTGGGAAAAAGCCAAGAATGAGCTCTACCCCCATCATTATGGCCATTACCCAGTTCTCGAGCCAATGTTGCCTTGCCACATCATGGAAAAGGAACCCTTGCATGTCACAACCCTCGATGAGCGACGAACTACGTCGTCACTAAGGGGGTAATAATTTCTATATATCATACAAAGCATGCTCTCATTCCTTGAGCTTAAAGTAGTAACACAAAGAAGGATCAAGAAAAGGAAAAATGCAATAAGAGGGGTGGAAAAATAAAGGCCGGGGTAAATCATGCATCCACAATTGCTCCCTCCTCACATTTGTACACCCAGGATGTGGAAATCCCCATCATGCCGATCCCATGGACCATGGCACTTGGCCAAGAAGTCATTTCCCCTTCGTTCCATCATCATTCATATGGCACCTATCAATTGAAGGGTGGACCAGGGACATGTCTTTCCCCTTAGGGGTTGGAATCACCTAATAAGATTTTGTTTGTTAACCACTCCTACCTAGGGAGATAACACTATTACGTGATCAAAATCCCAAATTCGAAAGGGAAGCTTTATAAGAAATGTCAATTTGCCCATTACATTCAAGCTTGGTCCACTTAGATGCAATAATGATTAAATGTACCTAATGGTGAAGTTGCAGCATTGGATATTGTGTGTGATTGACAGGTGGTTTCATCATGGGTTGTGCAACTTAACTGGGGCCCAAGTCCACCAGAGGAGCATATTGGCACCCATAGGTGATGCGTTGAGAGCCATGGGTCTCTGGAACAATGTTGTAGGAACTGTCCCCCTCGGTTTAGGAGGCAGATTCGTGTCCCAGACGGAAATGAAACTGCGGCTCCACCCTTTTTTCGTGGTGCCTGGACTACAGGTCCAAACCGCTGTTCCAGTATGGCTCTGTAGGCTGAACCACAATTTTGAAACTGTTCGCGCAATTCTGTGGGGCATTTTTTATTTATTTTTTTGGAATTTTCGAACCACAATGTGAGGAACCATGCTTCTCGGACACTTCCAAGGTGTTCCCTTGATGCTCCGTAGACACTTCTTAGATGCTCCCTAATGGCGATGTTAAATTCTTAAAGTAAAAGTGACATTCTCCTTTATCTTTCATTTTTATCCTTTTACTTAAATTTTTAACATTACCATATGTTAGCTCTGCTACATGTCGCTGATGTTTAGAGAACAAAAGTGCGTTTGGTTCTTGGTTTTACTCAAAGAAAGCTCATACCGATCGCTTTCACCTTCCCCTCCACCTCATCCATCCTCCTTTCACCTCCATTTCCCGGGGCTTGCTATCAGAAATCATATGAAAATCTTTACCCTTAAGCCCCAAGTGCTAAAAGTTAAAACCACATAGAACCTGCGCTCATATACTCGCACGCCTTCATAAACCCTCCGCTGCAATCTCAGCCGTTGATTGCCGCACCCCGATCTAACGGTCCCCGGCCGTAGCCGACAAAAAACATGTGCGCTAATCTTCCACCGTCCGATCATCTCTGAGATGATCAGACGTCATCCGCTTCCCCCGCTGCCGAAACATAGTCGCACGTTAACTCGTGATCAGAGCGGTTTTCCTCCCGTCCCATCCGCCACACGTCACCCGATGATTGTGATCGCTCGCCCTTGTACGATTACCGCTCACCCTCCAAAAGCGGTGCGATAAATACCGCCCGCTGCCGAAACCGCTTTCCCCGCGCGTTAACCCCCCGTGCATGTCCTCCGCCCGATAGCCGTTGGATCTGCCCGCCCGAGATCCAACGGCCTGTGATCACCTCGCTCTCATATCTCTCGATATCTTCTGCAAACCAATCTCTGCCGTCCATCTGTGCGATCCAACGACTGATGTCTATCCTTCACCTGCTCGTACATCCGCCATGAAGTCCACACACCCTGGTCATGCCGTGCACCAGAAGGATGACAGCGATCATCTACCAAGTACCCAGCGCATTTCATCTCCAACCACTGCATTTAAGGAATAGAATGGCCGAGGAGAAAAAAGGACAAGCCTCGAGTAGTTAAATGCATTTATCAGTTATGGAATTTCTTCCATAGTACACTCCACCTGCGCGAGAAGTACAACAGAGCACCAGAGAAGATCAAATTCATTCACTGAAGCAGGCAAATAGCACCAGAGACTCCATCAGACAGTTAAAGTGGTTGGTGGTCCATTATGACCCCTCCACGCCTAGAATAACAGAACATCTTTGTAATCAAACTCTATATATATCCAAAAACACAATGTAATCAGGGTTGATGGTTGTTGTTTTGATGTAAGGTTCAACTTCTGGAGACTGTAATTGCTTTGATACTTGCAGTGTCTCGTCTTTATTTTCAGCTAATACAAGCTTCTTTTGCTGTTAATTGCTCACTTTTCACTTCTATTCTGTTCTAGGCGGTGCCTGTTATGCAGTTTTCATGAACTCTTGATATTTAGCATTAGAGGAGCTGTCATCCTACCTCTGTGTTAAAGTCTTGTATGTATCAGTGAACGTGTTATTCAGTTTTCTGTTTACCTAGTGATAAAGAGTTGTCATCCTGTCTGTGCATTGGGAAATAGATTTGCAGACCTCTTTACTGGTTGCAACTGGCCATCACATGGTCTTGTGCATCTGCTAGTGTGGTTAGTATTCTCCATATTCACCTAATCCCTAAACTATGAGTAATTGGTGGTCTAAAGCCTTGTAGTCTGGGGGTGTTCACGCATGTCTGGAGTCAAACAAAGTAGGAGTGGTTATCTGGCTTGAACAAACATCATTCCTTCCATTCATCCATTTCCAACATCATGTTGAGTTTGTAATGTTCCCGAGCATCTCTGAGATACAACCTAGGAGAGTTTCTTGGGGTGATAACGTTGATTGGCGCCGTTGCTGGGGAGAGGAGGTTGAAGCTCAGCTTCCCTGGGAGAACGACACAATTCCAGATTTTGATGATAGACAAAGTCTGGGCACATTTCTGGTTATAATCATCTATTTCGCGACTCTACTAGAGGACCAACCTTTGGCGACTCCATGTTTTAGTTCTGGCTCAGTTTGTGAGGCATACCCGGAGAAATCCTCAGAAACCAGTGCCTGACCCTGAGAAGATTGTCAAATCGAAGAAAACATTACAAAAAGGAGCATCAGGATCAGGTAAGCCCAAGAAATCTTATGTATCTTTGCAAGAGAGGGAAAATGGGGAATCCTTGCCTGATTTTAATAAGAGATTCAATTGTATGTATAGTAAGATACCAGCTGAAGTAAAGCCAACCCCCACCTCTGCCAAACTTACTTATGCCAATGCTTTTGACTCTGTTTCTGCCTGCTATTGAGAGAAAGAAGATGTGCCACTATGGCTGATATGCAAGATGCTGCCCTAGAAGTAGAGCCTAATATTATGGCTACAGAAAAGCTCAAAAGTCATGCTGACAGAAAAAGGCAGAGAGGTGAGGTTTCTTCTTCCTCCTTCATCATCAGAGCCTAAATTAGACAAAATGACCAGAATGATAGAGTCATTGGCTGCTGAGAATCGAGATATCTAAGCTGAAGGTTGAGCAGAACTCAGGAAAGGCAAGATTTCAGAACACATTTGCTCCAAGAAACTCAAACCCATTCAGAAGAGCAAATGAACAGTTGCAAATCATTCAGAGGGGAAAAGAACCAAATGAAGAACAGAAAGTTAAAGCTCCTTTTCAAAATGTAGTCATGGAGGAGGAACAATTTGAAGAAGACGATGAAATCCATTGCATGGAAGATAAAGGCTATGCTACCTTTTTGACATTGGCTGCATACGAAGAAGCATTACTTCTGGACCAAACCAGTCAAGAGTGGGACAGAGGGGCTGTTCTGCAAACTGGTGAACAGTAAAGGTATAATCTGAGGTCACAAGCAAACAATGCCAAGGAGAATCCTGCCCAAAAAGCTGCTGTCCAGACAGAGTCACAGAATACCAGATAGAAAAAAACAGCAGCTGATCCAGTCATTCTCAAAGCACCAGCTCAAGAGGTAAGAGGTCCTGACAAGTCCCCTTCCCCTTTCAGTTTCGAATCAGAAGTTCAAAAGTTAAAAATATCTGTGCCTCTGGCAGAGTTGGTAAAGAGTGAAGTGTTTAGAAAGCCTATCCTTGAAGCTCTTGAGCTGAAAACCACACAAACCTCCACTAATTCTGTCAATTTGCAAGATGATAAGCCTACAGTTGCGCTCAGTGTTGCAGGAATCGCCCCCCCCCCCC
>APFE030785592.1:216840-237335 GCA_000404065.3 Pinus taeda
CGCTGAGCCCCATGACTGAACCTGCTGATGATAATTCTCCATCTTTTTATGTCTCCTTGACCATCCATGACAAAATCCTCCACAATTGCCTGCTAGACACTGGGGCTAGCCACAATCTGATGCCAAAGGCTGTCATGGAAGAGTTAGGCCTTGATATCACCAGACCATACCATGATCTATTCTCATTTGATGCAAGGAAAGTAAAGTGCCTAGGATTGATCAAAGATTTAGCCATTACCATAACTCAGCTGCCCATGAAGAGCAGGTGATGGACATTGTGGTAGCAGATGTCCTTCCTAAGTTTGGCATGTTGTTGTCCAGAGGATGGATCAAGAGACTAGGTGGGACATTACAGAATGATCTATCTTATGCCACTGTCCCAGTCTTTGGGGGAGAAAGCAGGAGATTATACAGAGAAGCACAGCTGGCATACATCAACAGTGATGAAAAGAATCCTTCTAATCATCCCATTTATACTGTGGACACTGATTTTGGAGCATGTATTCTCCAAATAGAAGAATCTTAGAAGGCTTCAATGCAGCTCAGGAAACAAGTAGCTCAGGCCGAGGAAGAGCAAGGAAGTCAAATTTGGGAGATGTTCTTTGATGGAGCATGTTCCAGGGAGACTGTATAGGAGCAGGGGTGGTGCTGATATCTCCACAACAAGAAAGCACACATCTGTCTTTTAAGCTGGCTTTTCAAGTCACCAACAATATAGGAGAGTATGAGGCTCTGATATTGGGCCTTAACGCAACAAAAGACAGAGGAATCATAAGCATAAGGGTGTTTGGAGATGTTGATCTTATCATTCAGCAAGTAAACAAAACATTTCAAGCAAAGCACCCAAGGCTAAAAGCATACAGAGATGAGGTATGGAGACTCAAAGATTCTTTTGATAGTTTTTGTATCTCATACATCCTTAGAGCCAAAAATCAGCTTGCTGATTCCCTTGCTGTGTCTGCTAGCATGTTTATCCCTCCCATGCCTCCCAGACTAGTTTATGAAGTCCAAATGAAATATAGACCATCCTTGCCTGATAATGTTTAGCATT
Source organism: Pinus taeda (assembly GCA_000404065.3). Lineage (NCBI taxonomy): Eukaryota > Viridiplantae > Streptophyta > Pinopsida > Pinales > Pinaceae > Pinus > Pinus taeda. Next base: position 217,892 of record APFE030785592.1, read on the forward strand.
GGAAAGTTTTTGAAGATGATGATGAAGTGAACAGGTTCCTTCGAGTCATTGATGAATTTTCCGAAATACAAATTGACCAAGAGAATGAAGCTTTAGAAGAAAGTCCCCGATCCCAGCTTAGAAATAAAATTGGCAAAGACAGTATTGTCCAATTGCCCGGCAATCATATACCTAAGGGTTTAATTCCTCTAGAAAGACTGTTTGACTAGAATGATGTGCCTTATAAGGCTGCCCAAAAAGAAGACCAAAATGCACTCTGTAAGCATAATATAGGGAGTCCAGGTCAGCCAAGATATATAAATCTGTCCACTCATTTGTCTGCTGACCAAAGTTCTGAATACTGCAATTTAATGAAGCAATTTGCTGATGTCTTTGCTTGGGAATATAGTGACCTGAAAACATATGACAAAAAGATCATCCAACATAAAATTCCTCTAGAGAAAGACACCATCCATTTCAAGCAAAAGCTGAGACCAATAAACCCCTTGCTCCTCCCTTTGATTGAAAAAGAAATCAGGAAGTCACTGGCTACCAAAATCATAGTCCCTCTCAGGTATTCCAAGTGGGTAGCCAACCAAGTGGTGGTGAGGAAGAAAAGTGGAGAAATTAGACTTTGTGTTGATTTTAGAAACTTAAACAAATGCTCTAAGAAAGACAATTGTCCTCTACCCAAGATGGAGCATTTGTTGCAAAAAGTCTCAGGGGCCAAAGTGATGTCTTTCTCGGATGGATTTTCAGGGTATAATCAGGTTGCTGTACATCCAGATGATCAAGAGAAGACTGCATTCACCACTCCTTGGGGCACTTTTATGTATTCCAAGATGCCTTTTGGGCTGACGAATGTTGGAGCCACTTTTCAGAGAGCTATGGATATAGCATTTGTGGGAGAGAAGGATAAATTTGTCCTTATCTACCTTGATGACATAACAATATACTCCAGCAGTCATCAAGATCATTTACAACATTTGAAGAAAGTGTTTTTGAAGTGCAGAAGGTTTGGGATTTCAGTCAATTCTAAAAAGTCACAGTTTGCTTTAGAAGAAGGCAAGTTGTTAGGACATGTTGTTTCTGCTGCAGGTGTCCGAATCGACCTAGAGAGAGTCAAAGCAATACAGACTTTGTCTGTCCCAAGATCAAAGAAGGATATCTAATCCTTTTTGGGAAAAATAAACTGTGAGGAGGTTTATCCCAAATTTTGCAGAACTTGTGAAGCATATTACCTCCATGTTGAGAAAGGGGTCAGAGATAAAATGGACTGAGGCAGCAAGAAGATCCTTTGAGTCCATTAAGAAAGCCATTATGGAAGCTCCCACTTTAATCAGTTCAGATTATAGAAAGGAGTTCCATATATTTTCATTTGCCTCTTAAGACACCCTTGCAACAGTTTTATTGCAAGCAGATGAAGAAGGTGCAGAGCATCCAGTGGCATTTTTCAGCAAAACATTAAGGGATGCTGAGCTGAGGTATGATATCATCGAGAAACAAGCATATGCTCTTATCAAGTCTTTGAAAGCTTTCATAGTTTATATTTTGCATTCCAAGATAATTGCATATGTGCCCTTTGTTTCAATAAAAGATGTCTTAACACAGCCTGATGTTGATGGAAGAAGGGCTAAATGGATTGCAAAACTAATCGAATTTAATATAGAACTAAAACCCACTAAGCTGATCAGAGGTCAGGGCCTTGCCAGACTATTGGCTGAAGAAAATTGCAGGACATTGGACATAAACCTCCTAAGCACAGATTCAGAAAATGGTCAGACAAAAGAGGAAGCCACCACTGAACCAGGAAAAAATCAGACATTGGCCGAAAATCTAGCTTCTTGTGATTGGTACTCTGCCATAACTCAATTCTTGCTGAAGCTAGAAGTTCCTCAAGGCTTAAGCACAAGTCAAGCCAGAACTCTTAAGCTCAGGGCAGCTAAATATTGCATTCATAAAAATCTGCTCTAATGGAGGGACTCATTTGGAATGCTTTTAAGGTGTCTGGACAAAGAACAATCAATGGAGGTTATGCAGCAGTTTCATTCCAGCATGTGTGGAGGACACCACTACTGGAAAACTACAGCCCACAAAATCCTCAGAGCAAGGTACTATTGGCCCACCTTATTTTCTGATGTATTCTCATTTGTTAAATCTTGTGACAGGTGCCAAAGATTTGAAGGGAAACAACAGTTGAAATTCTTGCCCTTAAAGCCTATACATGCTAGTGGCCCTTTTCAGCAGTGGGGCTTGGATTTCATTGAAGAAATCAATCCACATTCCAGTGGCCAACTTAGATGGATCCTAGTAGCCACTGATTACTTTACTTAGTGGATTGAAGCAATCCCTACCAGAAAGGCTGATCATAATGTGGTCATGAAGTTTTTGACAGAGAATATCTTCATCAGATTTGGTTGTCCACATAAATTAGTCACAGATAATGCAACAGCCTTCAGAGCAAAAGAATTGGTGGACATGTGCAATTCAATGGGTATTAAACTAGTTCATTCCACCTCATATTACCCTCAAGGTAATGGTCTAGTAGAATCTTCCAACAAGAGTCTGATAAGGATAATTAAAAAGCTGTTGGAGGACAACAAAAAGAATTGGGATTCTAAGCTCAAATATGCACTATGGGCTGACAGAGTGACCATTAAAAAATCCACAGGGAATTCTCCATTCAAGCTGGTGTATGGCATTGACGCTGTATTCCCAATCCAGTTAACTCTCCTTGTGGCAAAGTTCTTGCAACAAGAACAGAATGAGGAAGAAGACATGGCATAAAGGATCACTGATTTAGTAGAGGTACACCAAATCAGAGAACAGCTGGTTGAAAAGTCTGCAGCACATCAGAAGAAGATCAAGGATGCTTTTGATAGAGGGACAAAAATAGATAATTTTTAGGTTGGAGATTTGGTTCTGAAATGGGATGCACTGAAAGAGAAGAAAGGCAACCATGGAAGTTTGATGCTTTTTGGAAAGGGCCTTTTATTATTTCTCGGATCCAAGGGAACAACACCTTCATACTGCAAAGTATGGGGGGAGAAGCAGTTTTTTGATGACCTAGTTAATGGGCGTTTTTTGAAAATTTATGTTGTTTAAGGTCTTTGGCCTTAAAATTGTAAATATGTTGTTTTATCAGTTTTAGTGTAAGCTCAGCAGACTCCATGCCCAATGGAACACTAGGAATTTGCTAATTTGTTTTCATCGGAAAGGCATTGATTTGCAGGTTCTTGAGACCTCACAGGGAGGATCTCATCCCCAAAAGGAGCCAGTGTTAGCTCTGCTACATGTCACTGATGTTCAGAGAACAAAAGTGGGTTTGGTTCTTGGTTTTACTCAACGGAAGCTCATATCGATCGCTTTCACCTTCCCCCTCCACCTCATCCATATTCCTTTCACCTCCATTTCCCGGGGCTTGCTATCAGAAATCATATGAAAACCTTTACCCTTAAGCCCCAAGCACTAAAAGTTAAAACCACATAGAACCTGCGCTCATATACTTGCACGCCTTCATAAACTCTCCGCCTCAATCTCAGCTATTGATTGCCGCACCCCGATCTAACGGTCGCCGGCCGCATCCGACAAAAAACATGTGCGCTGATCTTCCACCATCCAATCATCTCTGAGATGATTGGACGTCATCCGCTTCCCCCTCTGCTGAAACATAGCTGCACGTTAACTCACGATCAAAGCAGTTTTCGTCCCGTCCCATCCACCATGCGTCACCCGATGATTGTGATCGCTCGCCCTTTTACGATTACCGCTCACCCTCCAAAAGTGGTGCGATAAATACCGCCTGCTGCCGAAACCGCTTTCCCCACGCATTAACCCCCGTGCATGTCCTCCGCCCGATAGCCATTGGATTTGCCTGCCCGATATCCAACGGCCTGTGATCACCCCGCTCTCATATCTCCTGATATCTTCTGCAAACCAATCTCCGCCGTCCATCTGTGTGATCCAACGGCTGATGTCTATCCTCCGCCCGCTCGTACATCCGCCATGAAGTCCACACACCCTGGTCATGTCGTGCACCAGAAGGACGACAACGATGATCTACCAAGTACCCGACACATTTCATCTCCAACCACTGCATTCAAGAAACAGAATGGCCGAGGAGAAAAGAGGACAAGCCTCGAGCAGTTAAATGCATTTATCAGTTATGGAGTTTCTTCCATAGTACACTCCACCTGCCCGAGAAGTACAACAGAGCACCAGAGAAGATCAAATCCGTTCACTGAAGCAGGCAGATAGCACCAGAGACTCCATTAGACAGTTAAAGCGGTTGGTGGTCCATTATGACCCCTCCACGCCTAGAATAACAGAACATCTTTGTAATCAAACTCTATATATATCCAAAAACACAATGTAATCAGGGTTGATGGTTGTTGTTTTGATGTAAGGTTCAACTTCTGGAGACTGTAACTGCTTTGATACTTGCAGTGTCTTGTCTTCAATTTTAGCTAATACAAGCTTCTTTTGCTGTTAATTGCTCACTTTTCGCTTCTATTCTGTTCTAGGCTGTGCATGTTATGCAGTTTTCATGAACTCTTGATATTTAGCATTAGAGGAGCTGCCATCCCACCTCTGTGTTAAAGTCTTGTATGTATCAGTGAATGTGTTATTCAGGTTTTTGTTTACCTAGTGACAGAGAGCTGTCATCCTGTCTGTGCATTAGGAAATAGATTTGCAGACCTCTTTACTGGTTGCAGCCGGCCATCACACGGTCTTGTGCATCTACTAGTGTGGTTAGTATTCTCCATATTCACCTAATCCCTAAACTGTGAGTAATTGGTGGTCTAAAGCCTTGTAGTTTGGGGGTGTTCACGCATGTCTGGAGTCAAACAAAGTAGGAGTGGTTATCTGGCGTGAACAAGCATCATTCTTTCCATTTATCCATTTCCAACATCATGTTGAGTTTGTAATGTTCCCGAGCATCTCTGAGATACAACCTAGGAGAGTTTCTTGGAGTGATAACACCATGAAATGACTCAAGATGTTTGAGAGTGGTTCCAACCTCACCAAAATTCATATGGAGAAAATAGAATTTCATATCCCATTCAAACTTTAGTAGACTTAACAATTTTTAGGATTGCAGGATCAATGGGATTGTGGCATTTCATTACATTATATCATGTATGAGGATATGTGATTGGCATTTGATCAAGAGCACCAAGCCCTATATGTACCCTAGTGTTGGTGGTGTTGATTGTTGAACTCTTTGTCATGGCCTTAGCAAAAGTGTACCCTTCACTTAAGTCAAAATTATTGATCAATCATTTAAGCTTTTTCTACCATATTATAAGACCTGGATTAGACAGTTTGATAAAAAATGGGCAGTGTTTACTAATATCCCTTGAGAATCGAAGTAGAGGCAAATGCTAGACAAGAGGAGAGGCATCTAGATTCCAGATGGTTGATGCTCGAATAATTAATCATTAATGTATGGATGCCATTTCTATCTTGATTTGTGTACAATATGCATGCTTTGATATATTGTGCAACTAATTTGGCACTATGGATGTTTTTTTGAATATATATATATATATATACATACACACACGCTTTGCTTTCTAGGATTTTTGGAAAATGACTCTTTCGACGCTTCGCTTCAAAAAAATGGGCACCTTCAACCCCACCCACAACATCCCTGTGTTTTGCCATATTATCATTTACATTTATGAGATGTTGCCTTAGTAGTACTATAGGGTAAGGCAGTTGATTCAGGTCCCAAATGAGGTTTGTCTCATGCCTTTAGACATGGGAGGGCTAGCACCATCTTTAGTGCCCTCAATGTTGGAGCAAAATCAAACATTTACACCACCAGGAGACCCATGAGAGCCATTTTGTGCGCAAACCCAAAATTGGGGTCCATAGGATGATTATGATAGAGATTTAAGGGCCAACCCCTAGATAGTGATTTAAGCGGGCCTCTATACATGTCGACCCTCTTGTTGGGAGATTATTTCATTTCATCAAAAGTTACAATGTTGGCTTGTGACCTTGGTTGTAGTTTGCCCATTATTTCAATGTTTAAGGGTCTTTCAGGCTAAAGTACACACTTGTATGCCTCATATAAATTGGAAGTCATGTCATTCTAATCAATCATCATCACACCTTTGGAATTTTGGCCTCACTAGAGGAATTTTGACTTGTTCTCTTATGGATGTTTGGAGATCTTTGGATGCATTTTGATATTTGGAGCTGATCTGGGATATTCTTTAGAGCTATTCTTTGGTTTAATGGATGGAAATCTTGCATGTTGTCTTATAAGTGCACTCTACTGTTGAAAATCTATTTCTTAATGTCTAATATATGGAATTATTGATTGTAGGTTATGCTAAATTGTGCCATAATTTGTTGAAGATTAATTGAATTGCTATCTAGATGAATATTGCATGCATTATAGTCATACGTAACATGTAATGAATTTTCCTAGTGGTGAACTCCCAGAGGCTCTCCCATGAAAATCCATTGTTCCATTGCATAGGGAAACGCTTGAAATTTCGTTGCTAGGGCATCAAATTTCGGCATCCTTAGGAACAATTTTGGCTAATCTATTTCATCCTAGAATCCATATTCCCAAGGGACAAGGGATTGGTCCAATTGGTTGGTGATCATACTCTATTTTTATCCATATTTTCTCTCGCTTGATTTGGCCCTTTCAAGGCCAAGCTAGGAAACTAGGGCTTGGTGGGAATCCCTAAGCAAGTAGATTTTTGGTGGTTGGAAAGCCTAAACATCAAGGGGGTTGAATTTGCCACAAATCTATCCTTTTGGTGGGCATCCACTTCAATTTCATCCATAAACTTTCTTGCCCTAGTTGTTTGCCTAGGAAGGAAACCCTAGTTTTTCCTGTCTTCAACTTGAGGGCTTTCTTGATGGTTTCATGAGCCTTGGCATAACTAGTATACATTGTAAGAAACATTTTCTCTTTGCCTTGATCATTGGATACTCCAACACTCGTCAAATTTATCAAACCATAGGTCGTGTGCCTTCTTTTCTAGGTCTCATCATAGAAAGTGAGTTGCTTCCTTGTGAATTCTCGAGATTAAATCGTGCCTTTCTTGAAGAGCTCCTAGCGAGATCATTTTACACATTAACATTAGAATATCTACCATAAGTGATCTCTCTCCTAGGACTCCTCCCATTGGTGAAAATCCGTAAAGAGCAAGGGGTTTTGGCTGTGGTGATAGTGGGCCATTACCCCATTGTTGCTTCTCAGTCTAGTTTATGCCTTGTAGGGTTTCCCTCTCCAAGGCCTACTAGATTTTGCAGCAACATTTTTGGCGCCATTGTCGGGGACATGAAACATGTATCTTTTCCCTATATGACAATATAGATCCTTATTTGGCAACTCCATTGGAAGAACGAAGCCCTAGTTCTTCATTGAACTTCAATATTTCAATGCTTGTAGGGTGAAGCAAGCATTCTTTAAGGCACCTTAAATTCACCTTGGCAACTCTACACTTGATTGTTTTGCAAAGTCATAAGAATGCCCCCTTGAAAGTTGCGTGAGATATTCCCTAACATCCCAAGATTCAATGGTAATCCATTATTCGTACTTGATCATGTAGCATAATTCATCTCATATGTTTCGAGAGAGAACATCTCTCACCAGGATACTTTGGAAAAATTATTCATTGATTCTCGTGGAACATGTCAAATCAATGATCTCTGCGACCCTACCAACACCATTTCATTTGAAGTTTTGATTGGAAAATTTCTTCAATATTGGAGGTCACAATTCATGACTAATGAAGATGCATGCACAATCTTGGCCTTAAACCAATTCTGTCTTTCTCTATTTGAAAATACAAAGGAATATCATCACAAGCCACATCAGGGCATCCCCAAGGAGATCCTAGAGCTGGATACACTAAACGAGACTTGGGATGATCCCAAGGAAGTCACAAATATAGAAGATCATGGTTCCCCAGATAGTCAAGCAAATGAGGGATATATGGAGTAATTTTGGGCCATAGGTTGGGGAATTAACTATGATGGTCAAGAAGAAGAGAATACTATAGAACCCCCAAGAGATGATGGCCATGTTGATCAAGATGAGGCATCTCCACGTGAACCAAGTGATGAGTGGAAGGGCTTCTTTATGTTTCAAAATGATGTCCATCCTGCCACGATCGCTGAAGAAGAGTTTGATGACCATCTAAGGCAATCGATTGACAACCCTAACGTGATGTTCCTTTTTCTGGTGTTCCTTATGGCATGGTTAGGATGGACTTCCAGAGTTGGGGGTAGACAGGTCACAAGTGCAGGTTGGTGTCATCGACAGGCCCAGGGGCTTTTGGAGGGGTTTTGAGGAGTTTTTATGAGGTCTGATGGCATTTGTTTGGTATATTCCATCATCCGCATAGTTTGCCTTTTGTTTCGTTGCATTCTGACAACTTAAAAAAAACAGAGTTATTAATGGGCATGACTCAATCAATTATGCTTAAGGTGGCATTTTGGGAGGAATACTTGAAAGGACACCTTAGTGTAATAGCTTGTTGGAACCGAAACGAGGAGATCTACATGATGGGATAATTAGAAGTGATTTTCAACAGCCTGAGGAGGCACGATGGCCAATTTACCATTTCCCACATTAAAAAAAATATTTTAATTAAGGGAAAGTGCTCAATGATTAAAATAATAATAAAATAGGAGCTTCTAGAGGGGTCCATCATATCTATAAAAAGAGGAAGAGGAGGCCATTAAAGGACATCTTGAATTTGAGCATTGTCTTGTATGAGAGGTTTGAGAACTTGGTTCTCTACTTCATTGTAGCCCTAGGACGAAAACCCTTGGTTGATTTAGTGAGATTGGGTGAGTACCCATCTCCCCTTGGTGAATTCATCCAGAATTCATAGGAGAGCTTAGCAATGTAGTTCATGTCAGTTTGGTGCAGCAGTGGAGCAGATTGTCTTGGAGGCCAGTTTCTCATCTCGCTATTTTGGTTGTATATGCATGTAACCTTAGTTTATTCATTATAATAAATGCTTAGATCATTTTCTGCTATCATATTGTTGTGTTGCTGAACTCTATTGGTTATATTTTACATGGCAATCTCCTGTTAATTGAATGAAATTTTGTCTGAAGCATTTGTGAGTTGAAATTCCGAAAATCTGTTAAATTTTCCCGTTTGGGATATTACACCTAATGTAGCAAGCACTGTGAAGGATTCTTCACCCCTTGATGTCATTCAGAGAGGGGTTTTATTCATGTTTGATTGACATAGTCCTTAGTTTACCATTGATGATGATAACTGAGAGGAGGCATGCAATGAAGCTCACCACCCTAGTTTGAAGGAAGAGTTAGCTTCCCCACCTGAAGGTAGGAGATCGTGGTTCTTCCCAAAGTATGATGATGATATTATGTCTGGCTTTATCCATGATGACCAGGACGATGTCAAGGACTTGAGAATGATAAGCATGTAGTGGTGATCCCTTTCTAATACGACACTTGCAATGAGCAATCTAGTTATTATGATTCGCCATCTCCTTCACCCTACCACTTTCAATATGAGCCTAGGGGAATCAAGCAAGGTCCCATATCTAAGGAAGCTCTTTAGACGAAATTATTAAGCTTGATCATTGGGTTCTTTATATTTAGAGTGGAAGGCATGAGCTAGTGGTGCAGACCTGATTCATGTTTTGCCTTTCTGTCCATGATCCCTTTACATGATTCTAGGTCGTCTTATTTTGCCACCTTCCACCCTTGTGATTTTGCATGTGATTGCTATTATGCTTATTCTTGCCTTTATCTCATGATTGATCATAGGGATAAGAGGAAGGATATTCATCTAGTAATATGTTGGTTACATCGGATTTATGATTATACCTGGTTCATGCATAATGAGCTGGTATTGCATAGCAGTGTAGGTGCATTGCATATTCATTTGCGTAGCTAACATCATCATCTCATGTTCTCATGCTCGATTAGATTGCATATAGATTAGACTTGCATTTAGTGTAGATTTACTTTCATGTACAAATTATTATTTTTATGAAAAACATGGGTGATTATAGTACGCCCAGTGCATATGCTCCCAACGCTGCATTGTAGTGTGCAGTTTATAGATCTGTGGTCTGAGGAGATTGCTGGAGTTCTCATTAACTTCCCATTCGAGTACATGGATCATGTGCTCTACGGTGAGCTCATGTCCCAGTTAGAGCCAGATGTTATCCACCACAAGTGGGTGACCCCTAGGAGAAATTTTCTCCTATTCGTCTCTTCCAACTGACAACCAGCGGCCCCTAACAACCACCTAGTAGCTGATGATGATGTGGCATTCATATCTCCACCACTTGCATCAACTTTCCACTTGTATCTCCACCACTTGCATCAACTTTCCATTCATATCTCCCCCACTTGCATCAACCATATGTTTCCTCACCCATTTGCCAAAAGTACATGTTGGAAGGTGGGCATTCGACTCAAAAGGTATTTTATTAATTTTGCAGTCAGGTGCTTATGCTTGTTTGTATTTGGCATGGACTATGGGTAACCTAGAAGAAGGAAGGGTTTTGACCGTGGTTTTGTTCCCTCACTTTAAACGGCAGGTTAATTTTCAGCCCTAGTCCAATGAGACCACCTCTAATGGCCTAATGGCTTTAGATAACATAGCCCCATCTATCCCTATTCCATACTTACCACTTCCCAACTTACATTATATGCTCTATATTCCACTTCATTCTTTGGGTTCAACTCACCATGGACTCCTTGGGATTTGGCGCACCCTCTTCCCCTATCCACATACCTGGGTTGGGCCTAGAAATTTGCCTCGAGAGGTTGATTCAGCTAAAAGAAACATAAAGAGCATATTATGGCCACAAGCAAAGCAAAGAAAGAAAAATATTTAAAATGCAAAAGATGGCCAGGACATTAAAATTAGCACGTGGACAAAAGCTAATCATGAGCTCTACCCCCATCATTATGGCTCGATTCTTGGGCCAATGTTGCCCTGCCATATCATGGAAAAGAATCCCTTGCATGTCCCAAACCTCTGATAGGCGATGAAATGCCTTGTCAATAAGGGGGTAATAATTGCTATCTTTCATACAAAGCATGCTCTCATTCCTTGATCTTTAATTAGTAATACAAAGAAAGATCAAGAAATAACAAAGGGCAATAAGAGGGGTGAAAAAATAAAGGCCAGGGTAACTCATGCATCCATGATTGCTCCCTCCTCACATCTATACACCCTGGAAGTGGAATTCCCCATCATGCTGATCCCATGGACCATGGAACTTGGCTATGAAGTCCTTTCCCCTCCATTCCATCATCATTCATATGGCACCTATTGTGAAAATTCTATCACTGCAACACCTGATTTACTTTACCTACTTATTTTCCAATAAGTTATTTATGAAATTCCTTCAATAAACATTAAATTAAATTCTGCTGTAGATATCACACCATAATACAAAAACAAACACATGCACAAGAATCAACACATCAACACAGATATTTTGGACAACAGTCCCTGGAGAAACCCAATGTGGGAAAACCAGTGCAGCAAGGGAGGATTTTATTATTCAACAATTCTTCAATACAATAGGGTGCCAAACTGGCTTACCCAACAGAGAGAAAAATTCTCCAGCACTTCTCCCAGTCTCAGCGTCAGCCTGGCTGACCTTTGCATAGCTCCCAAACACTCTGCGTCAGCCCTTGCCTCTCTGCGTCAGCACTGGACCTCTCTGTGTCACCCACGCAGGCCCTTCAGTGACTGCGCAGTCTGGTGCTGCCTCTACGTCTGCCTCTCCAACCTCTGCGCTGGTCTTTTGGTGCTTCTCCCGACTCTCTGTTTTGTACTTGCTGCCTCCTGCTGCTCTCCAGACCACTAGTTCGAATTTCTCAGCTAACCCCGCTCCAGAAATCGAATTGACTGGTCTCCCTCAGTGTGTCCTCCAACTGGCCCTCAAGCCTCTTCTTATACTTTTCTCGTTGGTCCATCAACGACCGAAATTAAATCTCTAATCAACGACTAAAATTAGATTTGACTTGATCCATGACTTTTGGACCCTTCTAACCCAGTTTTATATTGATACCCATTAATATTTTATTTTTCCTAAGTTTAGACTTAGGAACTCCATTAACAATATTAATTATTTTAATATCTCCCAAACCAGTTAGAATCTGCCCAAACTATTTCTGGGTCTTGGAGATCTCATGTGCTTTAGCCTCTCCACTAATTTTCATGGTTAGAGCACATCCGATGTTACCCCAAATAAAAAAATCAACACCTATCAATTGAAGGGTGGACCAGGGATATGTCTTTCCCCTTAGTTGCTGGAACCATTAGTAGGATTGTTTATTAACCACTCCTACCTAGGGAGATAACACTATTATGAGATCAAAACCCCAAATTCAGAAGGGAAGCTTTACAATAAATGTCAATTTACCCATTACTTTCAAGGTTGGTCCACTTAGATGCAAAAATGATTAAATGTACCTAATGGTGAAGTTGTAGCACTAGATATTGTGCATGATTGACAAGTGGCTTCATCATGGGATGGGCAACTTAACTAGGGACCAAGTGTACCAGAGGAGCATATTGTCACCCACAGGTGATGCGTTGAGAGCCATGGGGCTTTGGACAATTGTAGAGCATCATTTGTAGCCATGGGCACCTTCAACACCCACAACGTCTTTGCATTTTTCCCTATTATCATTGACATTTATGAGATGATGCACTTGGACCAGCATGTCCTTAGCCAACTTAGCAGTACTACATGGTCAGGCAGTTGATCTAGGGCCTTGATGAGGTTTGTTTCATGGCTTGAGACATGGGAGGGCTAGCACCATCTTGAGTACCCTCAATGTTGGAGCAGAATCAAACATTTACACCACTAGGAGACCCATGAGACCCATTTTTTGCCCCAAACCCAAAATTGGGGTCCGTAGGATGATTATGACAGAGATCTAGGGCCAACCCATAGCTATTAATTTTAGAAGGCCTCTACACATGTCTTGGCACCATTTTCCCTCAACACAAACCCTAAGAGGGTTCTTTCCAGCATGACGTCAACATATCGACGCTCTTGTTGGTAGATTATTTCATTTCCTCAAAAGTTACAAGGTCTCCTTGTGACCTTGCTTGTAGTTTGCCCATTATTGTAATGTTTAATGGGCTTGTAGGCTAAAATAGTCACTTGTATGCCTCATATAAATTAGAAGTCATGTCATTGTGATCAATCATCATCACATCTTTGGAATTTCGGCCTCACTAGAGGAAATCAAACTTGTTCACTTGTGGATATTTGGAGATCTTTGGATGTATTTTGATATTTGGAGCTGATCTTAGATATTCTTTGGAGCTATTATTTGGTTTAATGGATGGAAATCTTGCGTATTGTCTTCTGGCTATTGATTGCTGATTGGTTGTTCCTTTCTTTACTCATTTGCTATTTTTCTTTTTTCTGGTTTATAGGCTGATTCTATCTCTAATTACACCAGTATCTGGTTGCCAATTGGCTGTCTTTCCTTAGATTTTCTATTGGTCATTAATTGGATGATGTGGATGGCTGCCACAAATTACTGGTTGTCTAACTTTTATGTGTGATTATATCCTATGGTTCATTAGTTGGTTCTCTTTGATTATTTGCTGGCCTATTCGTGGGCCACTATTTGGCCTGCTCCCATTTTCCAGTTGGCCTGCCAACTTGCATTGCTTTTTCTTGCTGGTTGTTTGTGCCTTTCTTTACTCATCTGCTGTTCTGTTTTTGCTAATTGAACTGGTAGGTGGTTTCCAGTTGGCTGTTTCTTATCCTTGGATTTGCCATTGGTTGTTACTTGGATTGTTGTGTGATTGTATCTTGCAGTTGGCTGCTAAAGAACACTGGTTCTCGCTTTTATCTGTGTGTTGCATGCAAAATGTATACTTCAAGAAATACTGGCTGCATGTTTTGAATCATGATATAATGGAAATGTTTTCCTTAGCTTTGCTTTCTGTTATATATATTATATATATATAATGTAATTATAAATAATAATAATAATAACAATCATAATAATGATTAACTAGTGATTAGTATAGAAGAGGCATGCCCCTAAAGACATGACCATTCATGAAGGGGCACCTGCTCTAGGTATATAAGTGGGCCCTCATTTGTAACAATCTCATCATTATATTCTCACTCATACATTTTATATATATATTTGTATCTTCAATGGACATCTTCATATTCCAAGTGTTCTTAAGTATTTAACTTGTCAAAACGAACCTTGTTTGTTACATTGCTATCAAAGCTATTCGACCCTCTTGCCGTTCAACTGCTGCACAAAGTTAATCTGATCGGGCCTTTGGCCGTCAACTCTCTATCAATTTTGTTGCCATTGTTTAGAGTTTCTCCATTCTATTGTTTCTGTCATCTGGCCTTTGGCCATATATTATATTAAGGCGAGATTAAAAAAAAGGGTTTAAAAAAACATGTATAAATGTTAGGGAAAAGTTATATAAAAAATTGATATAAAAAAATCAAGATTCAAAAATACAAAAATATATATAATATTATTATATATACTAATATATATATATATGATTATATATATATATTTATATATAGAAAAATGAAATAAAAAAAAGAAAAAAAGGAGGGCAGTCGATCGACCCACTGCCACCGTAGATGTCTGACACCAATAGTCGCCACTGGAGCCCACTCGCTGCACGCAACAGCTAGTCGCTGTCGACCACCACTGTCCACTGCAGCTATCCACCCTCGAGCTGCCTTTTTACCTGTGGCCACCTCTCCCACTGCCTGCAGCCCGCCTGACGGCACATCGCTACATTGCCACCTGCCGCACGCAACCATCATTGCCAAGCCACACACAACTCTGGTGACCTGTCCATCACATCACTGCCTTTCTCTGTTTAACTTTTCAAATTGCCATCCCTACAGTCGCTGCTATTTCCCATTTCACAACAATCGATTGTGAGCGTACAACTGTTGGTTGAACTAATTACCCCATGCACGTCAATCTGTAGTAATTCCTTCAGACATATATTAATTCCTTGCATTTCCATCGACAATTATAGTTTGTACAGTCAAGTGGAACAAATAGGACTTGACAAAAACATCGCATTTTGTCATAATAGTTCTTTTAATTTTTGGAGGGAGTTATATATATATCTCCTATTTGGTAATTAAAGAAACTTTTATAAGTATAAAAGGGGTTATATTTTAAAATGTATTAACTTTAAGGGAATAAATTACCAAAATCTACTGTTAAAAGTTAAACAGGTTATTATTATTAATTAAAGAAGGTACCTTTTAAAGATAAGTTAATTTAAGTTCAGGAGGGAAAAAAAACAAGTAAAAAGTGAATAATGAAGGAGTTTTGACGTATTTAAAAACAAAAGGCTATTAGTATAGTTTCTGCGACTTAGATGATATTCTAAAAAAGGTATGCTCCAAGGTTCAATTGGAAGCATAATATCTATATAATAAAGTATTAAAAAGGTATGCTCCAAGGTTCAATTAGAAGCATAATATCTATATAATAAAGTATTAAAGTAAAATATTACAATATTCTGACAAATGCGAAATGGAGTCAACCATTGAAGAAAACTGAATGGAGTCTATAATGGAAGAGAAAGCAAGATTTTCAAAAACTTCATATAATTATGCTGTAGTGCTATTTAGAATTAAAGGGACTCTGGAAGGAAAATATATTACTATTTCTATCGCTCTTGCCAAAGATAAGAATTATATAAAGCCTAAAATCGCAAACCAATTAGTGATTCCTAATTCAAATATAATTGAAAAATTAGACTGTTTTGACAAACAACAATATGACATAACCAATTCACAATTAAACATTGGGGATTGTACATTTATATCGCAATTCTCAATTCAATCTTGTGGAGTGATCAAGGTGACATTATTCTTGGTTCACCTTTGATAGAAACACTAGGGTCCTTTATTCTGAATACAAAACAAAAGTTTTTGACATTTTACAACAAAAAGGCAAAAATAATGCTACAGGATGTTACATTGAAGCCAAATTCATTAACACTAGAAGACGTGAAAGATATCTCAAAAATAATTCTTCTAGAAAACTAGAAATCAATGCAAAATATGCAGAAAGAAGTTGAAAAGATTATCAGACAAAAGCAAAGAAGTTACATGCCTCAAGGACCACAACGAGAAATTATTGACGCAAATTAAGAAACTTAAAAATGATAAAAAATCATTGAAAAATAAATTAGAAGAACTTATCACAAAAGAAGCGTTGGATTTTTTTGACGTAACAGTCCAAGTTGAAGAAAAAGGAACGAGTACTTATCCAATCAATACTACAATGCAAGAAGATAACGTCTCAGATAAAGTAAAAACATATTCAAATGTTGCAATTTAACTGATGAAAATTTCAAGTGAAAATCCTGTAGGAATTTACAGGGTAAGTTCCTTAGATAGAACACCAAGGGACACCGTTCACAAATAGATAACAGATCAGTACACCAATATTCTTGATGTGGTTAAAACCCTCAAAGAGGGAAACAGTCCACGACTTGAGCCAACGCAGCCACTTCAGGCAATTTATTAATGCAGAAGAAAGAAAATTTACATAAGCTTCTCTTATGAACGGTCACCTTACAAATGACCCTCCGTGCTCTTTAAATAGAGATCATGGACCAATCGGGTGTTAAACCACGGATCAAGTGTCGGTAATATCGAGGAGAGAATGAACCGTCATATCACTTCATGTCTAGAACATATTGTGACCGTCGGATTGTAAGTTACAAAAGTACATAGTAAAGAAACACACATTACCTAATTCTACACTAGACTAAGTTATACTTAGCTATTTCCAATGTGTTGGAATATCCTAACATCCCCCCTTAAGAACAACTTGGGATAGGATTGAAGGATGTACAAATATGACACAATAGGAGAAGGAAGGAGGCATTAGAGCCTATCTCCCCTTAGTGACAACTTCCTGAAAACTATAAATTGAAGTTTATTAAACTTTGCCTCTGTGAGAGCCTTTGTAAAGATGTCCACAACTTGATCATCGGTTGAACAATATTGCACTTCAAGAACATGGTCATTAATGAGCTTTCTGTTGAAGTGCATGTGTAGTTCAATGTGTTTGTTGCGCTGATGTTGGATTGGATCTTTGCATAGTTGAATGGCACTTTGATTATCACACCAAAGTGTAGTTGGATGCTGCTGTTGAAAGCCAAACTCTGATAGGATCTGACGAAGACACAGGGCTTCCTTACTAGCTTCTACGATGCCACGATACTTTGCTTCTGCTGAAGAAAGAGAAATGGCACTTTGTTTCTTGCAAGCCCATGTAATAGGTCCAGAACCAAGAGTGAACACATAACTTGCAGTAGACTTCCGATCATCAGGGTCAGCAACCCAATCGGAATCAGTGAAACCAACCAATAGAGGAGATGCTTCTGCACTGTAATGAATCCCAAACTAAACTGTACCTCGAACATAACGAAGTATTCCTTTAGCTGCTTTCCAATGACTTTCATGTGGGTTTTGCATAAACCAAGCAATAAGGTCAACAACAAAGGAAAAGTCAAGACGGGTATGGGTCAGATACAAAAGTTTCCTTACAAGCTGATAGTATAAGGTAGCATCAACTTCAGGGGAAGTACAAGTGACTGAAAGTTTGGCTCCAGACTGAAAGGGAGAAGGGCTGGCTTACAGTCTTCCATGTGAAAGTGGCGTAGAAGATCACATGCATAATTGGAGTGGGAAAGGGAAATACCTTCCTTGGATTGCAAGACTTGAAGACCAAGAAAATAATGCAAGTGTCTTAAGTCTGTCATTTCAAACTGCTTTTTAAGGCTGGACTTCGTATGGTTTATAAGGTTGGGATCATTACCAGTAAGGATAAGATCATCAACATAAAGAACACGAATGATAAGAGACTTAACCCACTTTCTTGGTGTAGACAGTATTGTCAGAATGACACCTAGAAAAGCCAGTGTCTAAAAGAAAGCTATCCATTTTGGCATACCATGCCCGAGGGGCTTGCTTGAGACCATAAAGGGATTTCTTAAGCCGACATACAAGGCTGGAGTCTGCTTGTATAAAGCCAGGAGGTTGTTCCATATAGATTTTTTCATGCAAGTCCCCATGCAAGAAGGCAGATTTAACATCCATCTGATGGACTTCCCATTTGAAAGAGGTAGGAAAGAACAAGGCAGATAGAGTTCATTTTGGCAATAAGGGAGAAGGGTTCAGTATAGTCAATGCCTTCAACTTGTGAAAAACCCTTAGCAACAAGACGAGCTTTATGTTAATCAACTTTTCCATTTGATTCAAACTTGGTTTTGTAAACCCATTTGCATTTATAACAAGTTTTTGTCCCTTTGGAAGAAGAACAAAATCCCATATGTCATTTTCCAAGAATGAACAATATTCTTCATTCATAGCTGCGTCCCAATCTAGATGGCTTGAAGCTTCTACAAAGGTGTTAGGATCATAATTCGCTGAAGCTTGAGCCATTAAAGAAGAGACTCTATTGAACTGAGAACGTGTACGTCGCTGATCTGTAGGATCACCTGCAAGAGCACCTGTTGCTTCCCGAGTAGCACAAACCCATTTTGGAAGCTGAGGAGTTGAAGGAGGATCCCGAGAAGGTGGGGGAGAATTTTCATCCTCATTGTCATCATCTGAAGAAGAGATATTTTCAGAAATAGAAGGGATAGAGATAGGTGGCACATCCGCCGAACTAGACTCGTAGGCTGATATATTTTCAGCAAACTTTACATCTCTTCTAATGATAACATTTTTGGATTTAGGTGGAAGAAGTCAATATCCTTTGACATCTTCAGAATATCCAACAAAAATACATTTTTCACTCTTAGGTTCTAAGGCTTTATGTTTCTATTTGGAATATGGGTCCATGCTTCACTTCCAAAAACACGAAAGTGACTTACATTTGGTTTAATTGAGCTTCATGCTTCTTTTGGAGTGATATTCTTTAAAACCTTAGGAGTGCAATTTACTATCTAATTTGCACAGTTAATTGCTTCTGCCTAAAAATTAAGACTAAGTCTTTTAGATTGAAGCATACAATTAGCCATTTCCTTTAAGGTGCGATTTTTCCTTTCAGCTACACCATTTTGTTGTGGAGTATATGGAACAGTATGCTGCATTTGAATTCCATGCTTGTGCAAAAGTTGATGAAGGTGTTTTTAACATATTCTCCACCATTATCAGTTCTTAGCTTAAGAATCTGATGTCCAGATTGTTTTTCAACAAAGGCTTTGAAGGCCAAAAATGTGTTAAATACTTCGCTCTTGAGTTTTAAGAAGTATACCCAAGTGCGTCTGGAGAAATCATCAATGAAAGTTAAGAAATACTTGCAGCCAGAGAATGAAGCAACAGGGAGTGGACCACATAAATCACTGTGCACAAGCTGTAAAGGGGCTGAGGCGTGCCAAGAGGCACGTTTTTCAAAACTGTCCCAATGATGTTTTCCGAGTACACATCCG
>APFE030785594.1:25629-42359 GCA_000404065.3 Pinus taeda
CATTGCTGCTCCAGCTATATATAGAGTTCTTCTTCTAACGAATGAGATTCCTCCTCCAGCATGAAGGGAATTCGAATTCCTCCTTATTTGACACCTATTGACACTTAAACTAACTATTTAATACAAAAGACAGCTAACTAGGAGTCCTAGAGACCTAAAACAATTAGGAGTGTAACTCCTCATTATGATCAAACCAACCATATCTAAACATTTAAGACATTATTTGACACCTAAAAATCCATGATGTCGAAATTGATGAAGCCCATAACCTTCCACCTGTCCCTTGATGACTCATCCATTTGTTGTTCCTAGAAACTAGGAAAATGTCCCTTGCTCTGTTCTGGCTGAAAATTAGGTCTTGGGACAGAGCTCATAACTTCTGATAAAAAATGTATTTGGACAAAATGAAGGAGGTTTCTGTGAAAAAATCCGTGTGGAACAAAAACCTCTCTTGGTTTTCTGAAAAAACTTTCCTACCGCTCACAATATGTCTTTGAAAAACAAGTGTTAAACAGGAAAGTCTGTTTGTGAAAAACTGCACCTACAGCAGTTTTGTAGCGCAAGTTCAACCATAAATTAATCCCACCTCAGAATTAATTTGAAGAAATGGAAAGAGGTTTTTGTAGTGTAGCATGTTAGGAAGAAAAACCTCTTTCAGTTTGCAAAATGGAGTTCTCAGCTGCTTAGGAAAGCTTCTGTAATTTGACTAGTAAAGACAGTTTTTCTCTGATAAAACACGCTGCTACAGGAGTTTCGTAACGCGCTGCGAAAACGCTGAGTTGTTCCGAAAATCACAGTTTCAATACCAAACTTTGACTGTCTTGAGCCTTTATTTTTCTTGAAATGATTTTCTCCACATGTTATGAATCTTGTTCAAAACTGAATACAATAAACACCATTCTTCAAAGTATACTTCAAGAGGTAATTCATCAAAACTTTGGACTCAGCCTTACTTGCTTATGTGATATCTTTTAACTACAGATGTTCTTCATGATGAATTGGTTATTCTTCTTTGGACTGCTTCTGCTGTAGATGATTCACTTCTACCTTCTTTGACCTGACCTTTCCCTTTCAAAACTTGCAACCTGATAAGATGTTTCTGAGATTGGTACTTGTTTAAGTAAAGGCAGCATAAATAACTGCTCATGTGGACACATGGCTATGAGACCGGTGATGAATGAGAATGTCCAGTGATGAATGATAATGCATATTTGACTCAAGACTCTTAAGACTCAAACTCTAAGGCAAACAAACCTCAATCTTAGACTAGCACTGACTTTTACCATAAACTAATGTGAGACATTTTAGTATTAGAATTCTTAAGTGATAACACCTTATATGCTTCATGCATTATGTCCACCATTTTCGACATCCAGAGCAAGGCCTCATACATTTATTTGTCATCCTCAATTGTTGCATGTTCAATTGTTCACACTCTCAATTCACATTATTGATAAGACCACCCTGATACAAAACTTCATCAAGGACTTCTTCAGCTACAGGAATTATCCAAGATCTTTGACTTATGTGACGTTACTAGAATTGAATTTAAAAGACCACAAAAACACCACATGTTCATGCTTAAACAGGAGGAAAAATGAAAACAATTAGCAAATCAAGGACACGATACATTTGATAATAGAGTTCACTTAGTGTGGGCCACGTCTCCAGGGCCGGTGTCAAGATAGTGTAGGCCACTTCATATAATGCCAGAAAATATGATGATGTAAATGGAAGACTCTTTGTCATAAAAACATCATACACCCTCAACAAGAGTGGCTTGTCACTCCACTAGACGTTCTTCCTATGAGAACCCTCACTCAAAATGGGCTTCCTTCAACATGAAAAACTAACAATGTCTCACACAATGTGGCAATGAGTATCCCCTTGACATAGTTACATAGGGATCTCAACAACAATACATAGCATGACAAGCTAATGAAATCTTACATAATGTGGAAATAATCATCCCTCCACATAGTATCAAATAGGGATCTCAAAACTAATACATCATCTCAGAAATAATGAAAGGAAACATAACATGACTCCTTCATATACCTTCACTTCTGAAATTGGTTGAAAAATGAAAGGCTCAACTACAAAAACTGACTGCACCACTAAATTTTTGGCGTCACATAATGTAAAATAGACCATCCATTTGTGAAATTATGACACCATCAAAATTTGGGCCTTCGGGAATCTTTTAGATGCCCCATGATTCTCCAAAGATTTTACTCCATGTGCAAACTAGAGATATTCTCTTAAAATGAAAAATTTGATCTCACCATTGTGATCCTTGAGGAATTCTGAGATTTTTGAGTATAGATTTGGCTGCATTATGACCCTGGCGAATTTCAGCCTCCAAGGGAATCTAAAGATTCCTCAAGATTCTTGAGAGATTCTCTGTTGCGGAGCACCTGTAATTTTGTTTCTCAGATAGAAAATTTGAATTCACCATCGTGATCCCTACAAAAATCTGAGAAAAATGACTCTAAAATTGATAAAATTATGACAATGTGAAATTTTACCTTCAAGGGATTCTTTTCAACATCTCAAGATTCTCTGCAAAAATTATGTCTCGAAAAGCGTGCCAGCATATTTCCGCCTTGACACTCCAAATCATGGTTCCATTCTCTTTCCCACTCATGGTTTACCCAGATCATATTTATGCCACTATTGGCTTGGCCTCCATTGTCTATTGTTGGCCTATAGGGGCTTGACCTAGGTTTAGAAGTGTTTTAGCCAAACAAATCCCGCACTACCGGCCCTTTCGGAAATAATCCGTAGAGCACAGACTGAAGTTTCACCTGAGGTAGTATGGGAGGGTGCTGGAACCAGGTTTCTACACCCTAGGGATGTCTTGATGAGGTCTAGGGGGGTCGCGAACAGATCTGCGCACTTGCGCTACGCTGCACAGTTGGCTGGCCCTCGCGTAGTTCTATGACGAGGCACTTCCTAGATTCCTTATTATTATTGTGGTTATTATAAATTTGATCTATTTCTTAGAGTCTTAATCAAGCATTCAATAGTTATAATGATACCATAAATCTTAAAGATATGCATAAAACCATAACATAAGAATAAACATACATATTTGCGATCAGATGCACAATAATTCAGGAACGCTTATCTTTATTAATCTTCTTTTTCAGTACAATCCAATTCCGCCCTGCACACTTAGCTGCAGGGGTCTGCACACATAGCTACGGCCTCTACCAGGCCTCTGCGTACACAGCCGCAGAGCCTACACTAACTACTACCGACCATGAGACAAACTTACAGACTTAGAGCAATCTCGCCTTTCCAAACCCATACACTTTTGATTTTCATCCCGACTACTTCTACTCTTAGAGCCTCACTCTATTTATACATTCCCATGGTCTGTCGACCATGTGTAGGCCGACATATTCTATATGAATTTTACATTATTTTTGGGTGGACAACCCTTTGACCTGACTCATTACAATTCGCGCACAACGCACTTCGCAAAACTTTTACAATATCAATACCCAAAATTGTGGGCTTTAAGCCCCAAAACCATTACGCGGGGGATCCGCTACCCAACAGGCCCCCAAAACAATCATCGTGATTCGTCCTGAGTCACTCGTTGGTGCGGCGAGATGCGCTGCCAAGGTGTCATGGTCCACCATCCTTTCGAGTGACGCACTACGTTGTGTTGCTCCATCCTTGCCTCTTGCAAAACTTCTTCAAGCTCGTGCTCCATTGCCTCTACTAATTTGCTCAACCGATGATGCTCATTCTGCTCTGCTTAGTTAACACAAAGCAACCCCTCATAGGATTTTAGCTCTAGCAGAGATGTCAAAGGTGGGAATTCTTTGTGCTAGAGCAGCAAGTTTTTGATCTCTGGTCCAGTATACGCACTGTCTGCTGAAGCTTGTGTTGCATTTTTGCAAGAGATATGTTGCTATCTGTGAGGTCCTAATCTTCAAGGTGTGTCAGAGACGAACTGTTAACGGAATTTCGTCATTTCTCTCAAGATTCACCATCTTTCACTTATCTTTCATGGATCGCCTGTCAGGCTGTGGTTTAGGCAGTGGCATCCGGACCAGTCCTACTACTTGTCTGAGAATTTCCCATACATCCCCTACCGTCGGTGTTGAGCGGCGTCTGCGATCATCGATATTACACTATCTAGAAGGTCCTGTATCTCTTTTGGCAATATTGGAAACCCTGGGCTTACTCCCTTATCATCGAAGTTCAATGGTTCCATACCTATTGGAAGGCACAATAGCTTAATTCTCTAGATACCACAGTTTGTTCAGTGGATTCTTCGTTGTGATTTATAGGCCTATTGAAATTCAAATTCCACTGTTCCTTCCTTTTCTGGCTCATTAATGCTGGATCTACGATAGATCGTTTTGAATCTGGCTCGTACTTCATATCTTAATTGCCTGCTGCCTGTTCCTTTTCGCTGTAACTTAGACATCTTGTCATGAACAATGACAATAATGGTCACTTATGTGTTTATCCACGTAGCAGTGCAACCCCTTCTGCGCAAACACGACCCTTGTGATTTACTGATCCTGCACGCACCCTTATTGTCACACAGCTCCCTAACATGTTGTTTTACCATCTCGTGCTCTCTTCCAACTATCTAGAGCAGTGAGACTGTGCTTCAGTCGGTTAGTTAGGTAGCCAGCCCCCCCGTGTAGGGCTTTAGGCAACTTCCATTTACTTTACCTGGAAAGGGCTCCCCATTTAGTTTGACAAGTTGGACCGCACCTCCGTCTGTGACCTCTTTTACCACATAAGGTCCTAACCAATGCATTCTAAATTTTCTAGGAAATTTTTCGAACTTATTGTCATATAGAAATACTAAATCATTTATTTTGAACTTGTGCAACTTGATATGGAAATCATGCCAAGCTTTCTCACGCTGTTTCTGTACCTGTTGATGGAATCCTGCCAGAAACCATTCTTCTACAAGTTCTTCCAGTTACGCGAGCCTATCTTCCAGAGCTTCGCAATCCGCCATGCCTATCATCGCTGCGATCCACAGATGGGGTACAATGTATTCCATTGGCATAACTGCTTCTGTGCCATAGACTAATCGGAACGGTGTCTGACCCATCAATTTCTTACACGTGGTTTGGTAGGCCCACAATACGACAGGTATCCACAAGTCCCATTCCTTTCGTTGCACGTTACACACTTTAGTCAGCGCATGCTCCAGAATTTTGTTAAAGGCTTCTACTGTCCCATTGGCTTGAGGATGATATGGTGTGCTCTACTAATGATACACCGGGAAATATTCGGTGAGTGCGCTAATAGTTTCATTTAGGAAGTGCATTCTGCGGTACTCATGAGAATTTTCAGACATCCAAAACATGTCAGCATGTTGTCGAACAAAAATTTCACAGTCATGGTAGTTGTGCAGTCCTTAACTAGTTGTGCTTCCACCCATCGAGTCAGGTACTCAGTCACGGCGATGATGTAGTGCGCACCCGTTTTCCCCAGAGGCTTGATCGACGTCACAAAGTCTATTGCCAGTTTTTGAATGGTTGCAGCGTCATTTGTGGATTGAGTGGCATCTCATCCCTTCGCAATGGTTTCCCAGTCCGTTGACATACATAGCAGGCACAACAGTATGCTTTCGAGTCTTGATGTAGGGTTGGCCACCATAGGCTCGCATGAAGAATCTTTTGCGTGGTCGCCCGTCCCGCATAGTGTCCTCCTGCAACCCCCCCATGTGCTTCTCCAAGGATCTGTCCCCGTTCAAATTAAGGTACATATCTTCGTAATATCTCGTCATTTCCCATTTTATAGAGGTGCCCTGCGATGACAGAAAAATTCACTGCTCGTATCACCAATTCTTTCTTCTACTGGACTAAATATCCCTGTGGCGTGGTCCCTATGGTTAAGGAATGGATGATATCTTCGAAGTGGTCATCTGCAACCCGCACTGCATAGAGTTGTGCATCAGGTAGTCCTTCCTCCAAATTTTTTGGCTCCTCGCCAGTCTCAATTCATGACAGGTGATCTGGTCCTGCATTTAAGTGCCACGGTTTCCGATGACCTTGAAGTCATACTCTTGAAACAGGAGCAACCATTGGCATATGCGCCCCCCCAACACAGGCTTATTCACTAAGTATTTCAACGCGGAATGATTAGTATACATCATAAAGTGCCCACCCAGCAGATAGTGGCAGTATTTCTGAATTGTGTATACCATCACTAATCCTTCGTGCTTAGTAGTAGAATAGTTATTTTCAGCTTTGGACAGCCGTCAACTTGCGAACGCGATTGGGTGATCGACACCTTCTGCACCTTCCTATGTAAGTACAACGTCCAGTGCGATAAACGACACATCAACATATACATGAAATACAATGTCCCATTTTGGAAAGACTAGAATGGGAGCGGATGCCATTTTTTCCTTGAGAGCCTCCAGACTTTTCTTACATTCCTCATTCCAACAATATGTAGCATCCTTTTCCAACAACTGTTCAATTGGTGCTATAATTTGTGCGTAGCTCTTAATGAACTTTCAATAGTAACTAGTGTGTCCCAACGTGGCGTGCAGTTGTTTGTCACTTCGCGGCGCTTCCAGATTGAGTATGACAACAATCTTCGCAGGATCCACCATCAGGCCTTGTCTGCAGACCACATGGCTGAGAAAATTTCCAAAGGGGACGAGGAAGCATCAACCGTAATCTCGCTATATGTTTCTTGACTAGCCCAAATATAGTCCAATCATCAAAATAAACCTCAAAAAACTTATGGATGAATTCCATGAATGCGGCCACCACTACGCGCGAAAATATCGCGGGTGTGTTTTTCAACCCAAAGGGCATAACGGTGTATTGAAAACATCCCCATTCGGTCGTGAAGGTTGTCTTGCTTCTATCTTCTGGCGTGATCTTGATCTGATGGTACCCTAAGAACCCATCCGTGAATGAGTACGCTTCCTGTCTGCCAACATTCTTCAAGACTTCATCTGTAAATGGAGTCAGGAATGGATCATGAACATAGGCATCATTCAGCTTTCAGAGGTCCACGCAGATTTGAATTTCACCCTTCTATTTTTTCTCCTACATTATCATAGGACTCGCCTAGTTAGACTCTTCCACTGGTTCAATAATTCTTGCTGTTAGTATTTTGTTCAATTCTTCATGGACCTTTTCCTTATATTTTGTATTCAAACGGTAAGGACACTGCTTAACTGGCTTCGTGTCCGGTTTTAGAGTTATCTTCATCATTCCTAGGTCTTCGAGGATCGCTTTTAACTCTGTGATTTTGGTTGGGAATAAGTCTTGATATTCACAAAGTAATTTGATGACCTTATCCATCGTGGCATCATCCCAATAGTCCCCAAGCGTCACCTACTTCGTCTCCTCATATGTACCAATGTTTACCTGCTTCGTTTTCAATCGCGCAGTGATGTCGGGGTCCTTGATTAGCGGTCCTCGAATTTCACGACTCCCTTCAGTCTCTGGAATATAAATATTTCATGGGTCATCATCCTCATCCTCTGCTTGTACGTTGTAAAATTCTAGGGCCTGGCTTAACTGATGAGACCATACTGGTTGAACTATTTCTCGTGGTTCCTGCGGTATTTTGGAAATGACGGCTTTCACAACTTGCAGCGCATCGTCAACAATATCTATCCACTAGTCTTCAAATAAGAACATTAACAAAAATCCCTCATGCAAGATATCCCATTCGCCCATACCATGTTGGAATTCTGTCTCGGCATACCAGTTTCTTGGGATGACATCCAGGGTATGATAAAATAAGTGTACCCATTTAGGTTGGGGCTCTTCGTCATAGGCTTTGGTCCATTTTGTGAGGTGCATGCACAGGTCATCACGTCCATCGTACTTCTCGGTTATTCATAGTTCCAACTTCCCAAACATTAGATACATCATCCTTTTGCAGTCGCACCAGTTTTCAAAATTTCCTTCATGTTTTTCCCACCAACGCATAGGTGTTGTGTACAGTACCCACTTTAATGCATCGAACCTTTGATGCTCTGGTACTGTACTCTCAAACTTATTCAAGAATTCATCCACCATTGTCAATCCACCATATGTTGGTAGATCTCGAGCTTGGGCGGTTATGCTACACAGTGATTTGGTCATCATATTGCAATTTAGCGTTGTCACTTCACTCAACTGATTGTGCCATCATTCGTTGTCTTCGTCTGAATCCGAAAGGAAGGATTCTACGTGTTCCCACGAGACACTTCCATCTGCAGTCGGATTTAGCCAATCCTGGTTTCACATGATTATTTTGTAGATACAATCCAACTCCTCATCTCCTCCATTGTCGCACACGGGTTCGGTGTAGCGTGCCCCTTCGGCTGGATCGAGTGGAACTACTATGCGTAGGGAATTTTTCTCGAAAATCATTTTCTGCTTCTTTAGGTTGATGAATCCATTCATTTCCGTGGTCCAGTCTATTCCTAACAATGCGGGGTAAGGGTTACTATCATCCACAATCTCTATGACCTCAAAGTCCGTCTACGTGCTCGCACCTTCGATATCCACTGTTACCCCTTGCAATCTTCCCATAGGCAAAATCTTTTGCTGATTGGCCATGCGTAATTGGATAGGATACCATTGTAATGTGGGCCTACCCATGCGTTCCCAAGTCTTCTTTGGTAACACGTTCACATCCGATCCCAGATCTAAGATTACCTGGTCCATCTCATATTCGCCAATTTGCGCTGTCAACCGCATTTCCCTCCTAGTGCACAAAGCATGTTTTCCCATCTTTCGAACTACGCGTGGTTCACCCGGTCCTACGCACCTAGCGATCAGCTCTTGTAGTCCTTTAACTGCCTTATTGTCACGTAGTAGCTTCATGCATGTCTCTAAAAAGGTAGTAAGCATAGAAGGATCCATTCCCTGCTTTGGTTGATCCTTACTACCTGAAGTAGAGGCCTTCGTGAAGCTCTTCTTAGTTTCCATAAACATTTCCTTTGCGCACTCCAAGTCAAATTCAGGTTCCTTCGTGGGAGCCTTGTGAACCCATGTATCATCCTCGGATTGCTTTCCCTATCTTCCCCTGTGGCTGCGCCACTTCTGAGCATCATGTTCATGTTGGGGTCTTCCTCGCGTTGTTCGGACCTCATCATTTGGATATTCTAAGTCAGTGTAGGCTGTGCTACCCTTTTCTCACGTATTTGTGCTATCAACGTGGGACAATCTATCATTTCATGATCGAACTACTCATAGTACAAACACGATATCCTAGTTGGGTTGGTACAGTCACAAGTGTAGTGCCCTGGTCCTCCACAGTTATAACAGATTAGCTGTCTGCAGCCCCTTCCTGGCCCCATTCCCCCTTGTCCTCGACCTCATCTTTGAAATCCAGCATAGACTATCCCCGTGGTCGGATCAAGGCTTTGCATCTTTGTCTGCTTCCTGTAGGCAGGAGTTCAATCCATTAACAATTCATAACTTCGACATATTTCCTCATCGTGGCCTACTGATCTACAACAATTGCAAAATAGCTGCTGGGGGGTATATGTAAACTTCTGAAATAGATGACAGTTGTCTGTCGTGTTCTTTCTTCCCACCTAACAGATCACGCACGAGAGCGTAGGCGCCGCACCTTGCCCTGCCTATGCCTCTGGTCTCAACGAAATTTGTCCCCCCTTGCTAAATAGTTTGTGAATATCGAGAAATGATCCTTATCATGGCCCTAGCCTTTACATTTTATGCACCACACTTCTTCATGCACTTTTCGCTGGGCGCCCTATCCTGTTTCAAACTTCGCATATCCAAGCATAGGTTTTGTAGTTGCGCATGGATCTATTGAACTCCCAACCCAGGATCCTGTATCGGAGTTTCGTGCAACCTCATCACTATTTCCAATGCTTCTGCCTGGGTTGAAAGCTTCTGCTACGATAGTGCTGTCCTCATATGTGGTGTCAAAGACGCCACAAACCACGCGTGGTGCTGCGCATCCGTTAACGTCATATTAACCTCGCGGATGGTACTCTTCAGTCTCTTATATAAATCCCAGGGGGTTTCACCTGGAAGCATTGCGATTTCCTTGAATCCGATGATTGACTGCATCTCTTCTTTTGGCTAGCTAAATTCTTTGTTTAATGCAATTTGGATTTTCGCTATTCCGGCATTCCGATGATCATATAAGTGCTTGATATACCAAGTCAGTGCGCTACCCTGTAGCGCACTTACCAATGTGGCCTTCTTAATGTTATCATCCGTAACTCTGTGTGCTTCCCACACTGCTCTTACTACGAACCAAAACTGATCGAGATCTTCACTCCCTACCCCTCTGAATACAGGCAACTTAATTGCGCTCGCCATGCTAAACTACTGATTTGGTGGAGGTGGTGTGGGCGAAGATGGGGGTGAAGGAGGTGATGCGAGTGGTGGTGTTAGCGGAGATGATAGTTGTGGAATGCGTTTCCTTATCAAACTAACCACACTCCTTGGAGATGCCCAAGTGCGCTCTTCCTCGCCCACTCGCTGAGGTGAAACTAGAGGACTATTTCCTAACCCTTCAATACCTTTGTAGGCCCTTCTCTATGGGTTCCTCAAGCTTACACCTTCCCTAGCTATCTATTAGCCTTACGATCCAATCACACAGCTCTAAAGAGAAAGACGCATAGAAGATGTCATGAATTTCCATATATACGTAGCGATCCAGCCACCTCTTCTCAGATATCTATGGGGTTTTGTTTTCCTGTACCACGAACTCGTGAAGATTCTAATCCAACCAATCTTCAATCTCTTTCTTCGTAGGGTTTCAGTGTTTCGACATTAGACATCCCTTAGGCAGATGTCGGTCCCAGCAATGGAACAATTTGTTGGCTTATTGGGGCCTGACCCAGGTTCGGAAGTGTTTAAGCCAAGCAAATCCCGCACTACCGGCCCTTTTGGCAACAATCTGCAAAGCGCGGACTGAAGTCTCACCCGAGGTAGTATGGGAGGGTGTTGGAACTAGGTTTCCGCACCCTAGGGATGTCCTGATGAGGTTTGGAGGGGTCGCGAACCGATCTGCACACTCGCACTACGTTGCACAGCTGGTTGGCCCTCGCGTAGTTCTGTGACGAGGAACTTCCTAGATTCCTTATTATTATTGCAGTTATTATAGATCTGATTTAATTCTTAGAGTCTTAATCAAGCATTCAATAATTATAACTAGTGTGCACAACCATAAATCTTAAAGATATGCATAAAACCATAACATAAGAATAAACATATAGATTTGCTACTAGATGCACAATAATTGAGGAACTCTTATCATTATTAATCTTCTGTTTCAGTACAATCCAATTCCACCCTGCGCACTTAGCTGCAGGGGTCCACACACACAACCATAGAGCCTACACTAACTATTACCGACCACGACACGGACTTACAGACTCAGAGAAATCTTGCCTTTCCAAACCCATACACTTTTGATTTTCATCCTGGCTACTTCTACCCTTAGAGCCTCGCTCTATTTATACATTCCCATGGTCCGTGGACCATGGGTAGGCCGACATATTCTATATTAACTTTACATTATTTTCGGGTGGACAACCCTTTGACCTGACTCATTACAATTCACGCTCTGTGCACTTCGTGGAACTTTTACAATATCAATACCCAAAATTGTGGGCTTTAAGCCCCCAAATCGTTACGCGAGGGATCCGCTGCCCATCATCTATTCTCTCTCTCCCCCATTGAATGAAAAAACCAAAGCTTATAAGGAGGATGGGTAGCACTCTTTACAAAGCTGTCACCCTTGGCAGATTGGTTAGGAATTATGCTTGAGATGGGGAGGTCGGGGGTTCAAATACTGCTGGCCTCCAACCTTATTATATATCGAGTTTGATATTTTTTTGTAACGGTTTCATATTAATACATGATCGTTTAATTATTTTTTTGGAAAATGGTTTGTTAAGCACAATATGTCATTGTTGGTTAGGTTTTACCATATATAGTTCCAATGGTGGCGGGGTTTGACCACCCACCACCATATATATGGTATGCAAACCACTGGGGCAGTGTGTTGGTGGCCCGCCACCCCGTAAATTTTTATTTTTATTTTTTATATATAATATATCATTTTTTTTTGTTTTTGGCCAATAATAGGAGTTATTAGAAAAAATAAGTGTTCGAAAAATTCGACCATTTGGATGGCCGGATTTCGTGCATTGGGTCTTCGTGAATTTGTAGGATCATTAAACCTACCACCTGTCCAACTTTGAACAAAAATTTAATGAACTCTATCTTCTTCATACGAACTCTTATTTGAGTGTCGTTCACACCATTGAAGTCAAGGCAACAGGCACTACAACCTAGTCTTGGTTCGAGATCAATCTGACCACTTTGAATTTTGAGCTATTATAAGCCCTGTTTGACCTATGAGTGTGTCTAGATCCACCTAGATTAGAGGGAGGTAAGAGGAAAGACATATAGAGATAAAGGTGGAGAGAGAGAGGGAGTGATAAGGAAGGTGGAGATTGAGGGAGAGAGGACAACACAAGGGAAGAGAGATAAAAGCGGGGGAGAGGGAGAGAATGGGAATAGACAGAGAGGGAGTGATAGATAGATATATTGGAGAAGGAGAGCATATGTTTTGGGGGTGATATAGACAAACAAAGGGGTAGATATATATAGATGTATGGTGAAGAGAAGGAAGGGAGAGATGGAGACATGGTGGGAGGGACAAAGATATTCATAGATATGGAATGAGAGAGGATGTGTGTTTAGGGGGGTGTGATAGAGAGACAAATAAGGAGAAATGGAGGGAGATATAGAAATATATGGAGGGGAGAGAGAGGGAAGAACATTTCTTGCACTAGATGCATTGATTTTAGTGTAGATGGAGATTTCTAGTCCTTTTTTTATTTCTTGCACTAGATGCATTGATTTTAGTGTAGATGATGATTTGTAATGATATTTGATTAATTACACTAGATGTATTGATTTCAATGTAGATGATTTCTAATATTATTTGATTGCTTGAACTAAATTCATTGATTTCAATGCAGATGGTGATTTCTAGTCCTATTTGATTTCTTTCACTAAGTGCATTAATCTCAATGTAGACGTTGATTTCTAATTATATTTGATTGCTTGCACTAGATGCATTGACTTTAATGTAGATGGTAATTTCTAATCCTATTGGATTGCTTGCACTAGATGAATTGATTTTAGTGTTGGTTTCTAATCCTATTTGCTTACTTGCACTAGATATATTGCTTTGAGTGAAAATCTTTATTTCTAATCATATTTGATTATTTTCATTAGATGCATTGATTTTAGTGTAGATGCTATAATCTAATCCTATTTGATTGCTTTCACTTGATGCATTAATTTCAATGTAGGTGTTGATTTCTAATTATATTGTATTGACTGCACTAGATGCATTGATTTCAATGTATATGATTTCTAGTCCTATTTGATTGCTTGCACTAAATGCATTCAATTTATTGTAGATGATGATTTCTAATCTTATTTAATTGCTTGCACTAGATGCATTGATTTCAGTGTAAATGTTGGTTTCTAATCTTATTTCCTTACTTGCACTTGATGTATTGATTTGATTGTAGATGTTCATTTTTAATCATATTTGATCATTGCATTAGATGCATTGATTTCAATGTAGATGTTTTTTCTAATTCAACCTATTAATATTGGAAAGAAAGAGAGACAAGGTATGATGTTTAATACAACAACTCGAGCTAAATATTTAAATGGTTTATGATTTCAACTACCCTCTTTATATATTCGATATGGAAATATGACAAAACTAACAAGGGTGACAATAAGAATAGTAGAAGAAAATAGTTTGAGATTGGTCACAATGAATACTATCTATAATTGACTACATTCTTATTATTCACATTTTCTATCATCCAGCACTATTACATTGTGATTTGCATTCAAAAATTTTATTTCATCATTTTTCATAATTAAAGTTATTAACAATATTTATCATCTCAAGTAACTCACATAACTAAGCAAATTTATAATTAAAATGACAAGATAAATATTCGACATATTTAGCGTATTTAAAATGATTATATTAATGTTAGATGTATTTATATATTATTGATAAAATTAATCATATGTTCGATAGATTTTCCTTAGCTGCACACGACTGAAACTATCCTAGATGCATCTTAACTTCGAATCTATCAAGCACCGGGAGGGATCAAATCTCTCGAGGTGCAAACCTTTCCTCAAGTTTTTCACTCAAAAAATAGGTTTGCACCTCAAGATATTTGATCCCTTTCACTACTTGAGAGATCCAGAGTGAAGATGGATCTAGGCTGGTTTTTTTATAAAAAGTCATAAAAAATCAAGACTTTGGTTTTAACCTTTTCTTCCTTTTAATTAAAATGCGTCTTTAAGAATTATATTATATTTAGAATAATGTAATACAAAATTATTATTACACTGGCCTAAGCAATGGTGAAGTTCGAAACTAGTGTAATCTTAACTCAATTTTCTCGCTCATGTAACACTAAATAGTTGCATGGATCCTTCATCAATGTAAGCATTTGTTGTTTGTAGTACATGATTGTGATTGTTGATTGATTTATAAACATAATGGTTGAGATGGTCCTTTTAAAAAATCATTTTTGAAATCACTTTTATTATTTATAATATGTTTTATTATAATACTAAAAAATATTCTGAAGATAATAATTTAACATTATTATTAATTAAGATTAAATAAAATAGTAGTTTCAAATATTATTTATATTTTACAGTTAAATTGTCTATTATAATGTGGTTCAAATGTTTTGATTTATCCATTAGAAATATATAATTTTAAAAGATCTGTATTATGTAAATTGAAAAAATATAAATTGTTTGAAATTTTGGTATTTTATTGTTGGGTTGATCCACCAGGAGTTTAAACCTTGAAACCCATGATTTACATGACACTTCATAACACAACAATGATGAATGAAATTTCCCAAAAAAATTATCCATATGAACTCTAGA
This sequence comes from Pinus taeda, assembly GCA_000404065.3. NCBI lineage: Eukaryota > Viridiplantae > Streptophyta > Pinopsida > Pinales > Pinaceae > Pinus > Pinus taeda. Next base: position 40,575 of record APFE030785594.1, read on the forward strand.
TCTATCAAGCGCTGAGAGGGATCAAATCTCTCGAGGTGCAGAACTATTTTTTGAGTGCAAAACTTGAGGAAAGGTTTGCACCTCGAGAGATTTGATCCCTCTCAGAACTTGATAGATCCAGAGTTAACATGGATCTAGGCTGGTTGCAATTGTGTGTGGCCAAGGAAAATTTATCGAACATATGATTAATTTTATCAATAATATGTAAATACATCTAATATTAATATAATAATTTTAAGTATGATAAATATGTCAGAGATTTATCTAGTCATTTTAATTTTAAATTTTCTTAGTTACCTCAGTCTGTTGAGATGATAAATATTGTTAATAAATTCAATGATGAAAATTTATGAAATGAAAATTCTGAATGCAAAGTGACAATGTAATAGTGTTGAATGATAGAAAATGTGAATAATAAGAATCAATTCAATTACAAATAGTCTTCATCATGGTCAATCCCAAACTGTTTTCTTCTACTATTCTTATTGTCTCCCTTGTTAGTTCGGTCATATTTCCATATCGACTATATCAAAAGGACAATTGAAATTGTAGACCATTTAAATATGTAGTTTGATTTGTTATAGTAAACATCATACATTGTCTCTCTTGCACTCGAATATTAATAATTGAATTAGAAAACAACATCTACACTTAATTCAATGCATCTAATGCAAGTAATAAAATAGGATTACAAATCAACATCTACACTCAAATTAGTGCATCTAGTGCAAGTAGGCAAAAAGGATTAGAAACCAACATCTACACTGAAATGAATGCATCTAGTACAAGCAATAAAATAGGATTATAAATCACCTTCTACACTAAAATCAATGCATTTAGTACCAAGCAAACAAATAGGACTAGAAATCATCTACTTTGAAATCAATGCATCAAGTGCAAGCAATCAAATATATTTAGTAATCAACATCTACATTGAAATTAATGCATCTAGCATAAGTAATCAAATGAGATTACAAAACATCATTTACATTGAAATCAATGCATCGAATGCAATTAATCAAATAGGATTAGAAATCAACATCTACACTCAAATCAATGCATCTAGTGCAAGTAAATAAATATGATTAGAAACCAACATCGATACTAAAATCAATGCATCTAGTGCAAACAATCAAATAAGATTAGAAATCACCATCTACACTAAAAAAATGCTTCTAGTGCCAACAATCAAACATAATTAGAAATCAACATCTACATTGAAATCAATGCATCTAGTGCAAGTAATCAAATAGGATTAGAAATCACCATATACATTAAAATGAATGCATTTAGTGCAAGTAATCAAGTATCATTAGAAATAAACGTCTACAATAAAATCAATGCATCTAGTGCAAGAAATCTTCTTCCATATCCCCCCCCCCGCCCCCCGCATCTATATCTATATTTCCCTCCATCTCTCCTTGGCTCTCTATCTCAACCCCCCAAAAACACATGCTCTCTCACTCCATATCTATCAATATCTTTGTCCCTCCTTTTGATGAAAATGCACCTTAAGAATTATATTTGTACTTACAATATTGTATACAAAATTATTATTACACTGGCATAAGCAATGGGAGTTTGAAGCAGTGTAATCTTAATTCAAGTTTATAGGTCATGTAACATTAAATAGTTCCATAGAATCCTCCATCAATGTTAGCATTTGTTGTTAGTGTTACATGATTGTGACTGTGAATTGATTATAAACCTAATGGTTGAGAAGGTCCTTTTCAATAATAATTTTGAAATCACTTTTATTATTTATAATACTATTTTATTATAGTA
>APFE030785610.1:6572-32886 GCA_000404065.3 Pinus taeda
TCCAATACCATGGACCGAAACCATCACGTCCAAAACCATGGATCGAAAACCATCGCATCCAAAAAACATGTGCGAAAATCATGCACAAAACCATAGGTGGGTCCGCCCAACCTAACATAGGGTCCAAAATCAAAATTTTCTGGGGCACTACCCCGGACCCCATAAAGTGGGGTTACGGGTACCCCTCAAACCCCCTGTTAACTATGTGGAAAGAATATAACACAACCCAACATTTCTTCTATCATAGCTTCTTCTATTGTCCATCACGTCCAAAAAACATGTGTGAAAATCATGCACAAAACCATAGGTGAGTCTGCCCAACCTAACATAGGGTCCAAAATCAAAATTTTCTGGGGCACTACCCCGGACCCCATAAAGTGGGGTTACGGGTACCCCTCAAACCCCTTTTTAACTATGTGGAAAGAATATAACACAACCCATACACTTCTTCTATCATAGCTTCTTCTATTGTACCCCTTGCGTCCATCGTGCAACCCCCTTATTGTGTTTTACTTTTCTTTGACCAGTGTAGTTTATAGTCCTGCTCTCCCTTGCAGATGCCTAGGGCACTAAGATTGTCCTGCTACCATGTAGTCATTGCACAAGGGAAGGATCCCCTGTATACAACTTCAACCGACTTCCATTCACCCTTCCCGGGAATAATTCGCCATTCAACTTTGTGAGCTTAATTGCGCCAACATCTGTAATTTCCTTGATAATATACGAGCCCAACCAGTGAATTTGGAACTTTCCAGGAAAATTTGTGAACTTACTATCATAGAGAAAATCCAAATCATTCACCTTAAAAATCTTCAGCATAATATGCCTATCATGCCAGGCCTTCTCACATTCCTTTTGCACTTGCTGGTGAAATCCTGTAAGAAACCGGTCTTCTTCCAACTCCATCAACCGTGTGAGTCGTTCCTCCAAAATATCATGATCTGTCATATCTACCAAAGCCACAATTCATAGGCTTAGCAAAAGATATTCCATGGGCACCACCACCTCGATCCCATAAACCAACCGGAACAGAGTTTGGCCTGTCAACTTCTTGCACGTCATCCTATATTCCCATATTACCATCGGGATGTGTACATCCTAATCATTTCTCTTCATGCTACAAACCTTTGTCGACGCATTCTCCAGAATCTTATTCAACACTTCCATTGTACCATTGGCTTTGGGATGATAGGTTGTACCCTTGTGATGGTAAACCTGAAATTCTTCAAGCATCATGCTAATTGTTTCATTCAAGAAATGTGTATCCCTATCACTCATCAAAATCTTAGGGCACCCAAAACGTGTTAATATGTATTCAAAAATATGAACTTTGCAGTTGTAGCAGCAGTACAATCCTTCACTGGATGTGCTTCTATCCATCTAGTTAAGTACTTTGTTGCCATAATGATGTACCATGCACCTGTCTTCCTTCCTGGTGATTGTATCGAACCTATAAATTCAACTGCCCATTTGTCAAATACTTGTAACGAAACCTGAGGGTTTAAGTGAAATTCATCTCTTCACGAAGCCTTTCTTGTCATTTGAGAAGAATCGGATGGTTTACAAAATTCTTTAGAATCTTTATGCACTATTGGCCACCATAACCCTGCGCGTACCATTTGATGGCTTATGGGGGCCTAACCTAGGTTCGAAGTTATTTGCGCCAACCAAAAAAACCCTAACTACTGGCCCTTTTGGCAAAAACCTGTGTAGTGTAAGCTACAGTCTCACCTAAAGTAGTATTGGGGGATGATAGAACCAGGTTTCTGCATCCAGAGGCGTGTGTGATGGTTTCCTAAGGTTCTTAGGTTTTAGTTGTATGTCCCTGTAGATCTATTCCTTTTGACTGTCAACTACTGCAATTCTATCAAAATGGCCTTCAGATCTCCGTGAAGGTAATTAATTGTACTTATCATGCAGAAAGATTATAGATCTACCAGTTTCGTGCAGTAAAGGTGTACGTTGAAGCCCTTATGGCCTAGATATGTTGTCGTGTAGATCGACCCTTTCTCGATAGCTAACTACAGTAGATCTATCTAATGAATGGTTGATCTTCGCGAAGGGGGTTAGTTATACTTATTATGCATAAATATTACAAATCTATCCATTTTGCGTAGGAACTAAGAATTCATTCACATAAAACGAATTACAGAGCAAAGATACATAAACTTAAACACAAGTAAATAACAAGGAAAAGATGCATCAAAATTGCTTCCCAAACAGTCTTTATTATGAATAAGTGTTCAAATTACAAACTTCTCCTCCCTGCATACTCAGTTGTAGGGACCCACACACTCAGCTTGTGGACTTACGAAGTTCTCCATGCACTCAGCTGCATGAGCCTTCCCCTTTCTTCTAAGTATAGGAAACATACCTTTCCTTCCTTAGCACCTTTCCCTTACAATGATTCTTCATGAAAAGTTATCTTCTTAGACTCGCTATGACTCAACTATATATAGCATTTTAATTACAATACCATGGCCCGCGGACCATGGGAAAGTATCAAAACCATCCTATCACCTACCGATATAAGGGACTAATGCCCCTTTGACTCTTACTTAGATTCACGCTCCGCTTCCATATTTTGTGGAGACTTTAAATTCCTTAAAAAAAATTATTACAAAAATTGACTTAACTGACAAAATTTAACCCCAGGGACCCCATCCCAACAATGTTGACATAGAATTTGCGGTTCTTCAGATTGTCCTCAAAGGTGCCTGAAAAGATGTATTAATGTCCTGCCATGTGATCTTGATCTCCTTGTCTATGAGAAACTTAGTGTCTTCATAGATGGGCAAGCTCATAGACACTTGCTCGACCACATCGCTATTTGTGCTTTCAATGGTTTCCTTTGACCCTTCTCTCTTGGAAGCCATTGTACCTATATTATTGAGAGAATGATGCACACCTATGATACATGGAGACAGATCAACACTAATGGCAAGCAAAGTGTCAGTTGAAAATCAAACGAAACTTGAGGACTGACATGCAACACACCTAGGTGACCGCTTGGGAAAATTGTGCAATTTTCTCTAGGAGTGGTTGGGAGACTAACTGATGGAATTGCACAGGGTGTAGCCCAGGTTAACAATGAACTGAATAACTGCTGAAATTGCGTAGAGAACAGTCCATCTTGGCCTGTTGAGGACTGGAACTGTGCAATGCACAGCTTCAGTCAGCATGATTGCTGCCCGAGAAAAATGCACTACACAATCTTGAGGGCCAACCAAGGCACTACCTCTCAAAACTGCACAGAGAATAGCCTAGGAGGCCAGTGTGAGGCAAGCTCTACACAATTCCTGGGAGCAAGGAAAGGCTTTCCATCCCATAAATGCATAGTGCAAGCCAGGCAAGGCAAGGTCCAAACCAAGGTAGCTCATACCTGCTGATAGACGACTGAAAATCAGTAAAGACTGAAAGCATGTGCAAAGTTGGTGCCGACATGAGTGAATGAACATGCATGTGATTACATTCAGTGTAGGATTCAGTTGAAAGGGAAAATAATGAAGCATGTGAAGCGAGTCACCGCAACGGAGATTGTTAGTGCATAAATAGTGTTATGCATAGGACAACAAGGAAATGCAATGCAGGACTCGAAACAACGTTTCTACAAGCTAACATCCATTAAAACAATACCAAGAATTTAATAAAACCAAGCAAACAACACTCACACAAAGTGAATTGTAAAAAGCGACAGAAAAGCAACAAAATACATGAAAAGTGGACTTACACGGAAAAAGCTATGATGAGTGTGCCAAAGGTTCCTAGATGTGTTGGGAATGCCAAAGCTCCAATATCGAAGTGAAGAATGTGCTCTGAAACATCAAATAAATAGTTTTGACAAGATCAAGGGTTATGACACACATGTCACAAATCTAGGAAAAAGTGACACTAGGTAGGAGGTTTCTAAAATGGATTTTGCATGTAACTCCCAACTGCCAAAAATGGACCCCTAAAATCTAGTGATGTTTTTTCCTTTTTTATTTTTTCTTTTTCAAGAAAAAATCTTCCCATGCATGCAAGGCGATATTACGCATTTTTGGAAGGAACTAGTCAACCTATGAGCACATGCAATGGTCAACAAGTCATGGGATGATTTCTGTGCAGTTTTTGGGCTGAGTGGCTCTAGCTACCCCGCAACCTCTATGCAGTTTCTAGGCTGAGCTGCTCTGGCTGCCCCTCAAGCTCTACGCGTTTTTTAGACTGAATCCAAGGCTACCAGTCAGAACTGCGCAAATTCTGAGAGAAAGCTTAATGATGGTCTAAACTTCATAGTTTTCTTAGGGAAGGAAGCGTGCTTGCTCTGCACAATTCTCAAGAGTAGTGTTAGCTGCCAAGATACATTGTGCAATTCTGGAGAGAAAGGTTGGTTTCCCTCCAGTGCTACACAGTTTTCCAAGTCAGCAGAAGAATAGGTTTGATACCAGGTCATGGGAGGTCAGCTTGCAGGCAAAAGACAAACAAGTTAGCAAACATAAGATGATAAGCCAAATAAAAATCAATTTATTAGCATACGTACCTGGGCAGTGCAAGACGTGTTGCTAAGGATGGTTGGTAAAGAGGCTCCAAAACGAAGCTAAGGAAAAATTTTGTAGGATGGTTGTAGCCGCTACAACACATCTTTTGTTACACTTTAATTAAAAGTCAAATATCATCTAATATTATGATCATATTTTGACTCTAAAATACTAAGTTAAGCTCACATTAGTGATAACTCCCCACTTATTTGATGATCTCTAATTCTTTCACATTCTTTCACTATTTTTATTCTTGTAGCCATAACTACATCCATCCTAATGTTCCTCAATATAAACATGATGGCCAATGGCCTTCATCAGTTCTGACTAACCTTGAGAATGAATTCATTAACTAAAAGACAAGAATTAAAAGCCATGTCCATCAATCAAAGGATAATTAATTGGAAGACATGCACATGTTGCCCTTTGATTTGAAGGGAAACAGGGTGTGTGGAGGTGTGGAGGAATGGAAGTGTTCCTCTGCAGTCCTCTACACAGCTTCATCTACACCCAACACATATCACCACACAACCACATTTGTATATAAATGACACTCCACTGGGCCCTTGACGTTCCCCACAAGCTTTATCCAAACGCTAATATATCACATGTTGGAAGAAAAAGACACAACTATTAATCAAAGCTACAAATATATAGTTTTGTCTACAATATTTTAGTGTTATATGCCAAAAATAAAAACACGTATATATTGAAAAATTTATGTCGCAATGAATATGAAGATTATTGGTGCTATGTTATTCGTTGTGCAAAATGTGGAAAAACATGTTTTAATTGTGTAGAGTGTAGAGGAAACTTTCATTACGCTTTCTCCACACTTCGCACAATTAAATCCCCTACAAGTCCTTAAACATCAAAATCACAAAATAATTCTAAATCAAACTGTATCAATTCATATTAAGAAGAAATCATACACTTTTGTATTATTACACTAACCACAAGCGCAACAAATTTCTAAACAAAATGTATCTATTCATATTAAAAAACAAATAAAAACTAATGCAATCCATTGCATTATTTAATTTATATATTTCCATTCTTTTTAGATCAATAAATAGTGTAATGGTCCTTTGAAAAAAATTATATGTGATTAGGTAACACTTCGTTAATAATTACAAACACATAAGTGTGTCGAGAGTGGTGCAACAACAAGAAAGAATCATAATATTTTTGAAGAAGGTATGCCATTCAATTTTCCATGTGTTTTGTTGTATCTCCCAAAGACAACCTTGGATTTATTCAAGACCAGTGCCTGGGCACATATAAAATGGTGTGTCTCAAATGACTTACAGGATACTAGAGACAACACCTATGATCTATAGATACATATGTACATAGGAAATAGATTGGTTCATTAATCCAAAGAAATCACACATTCAAATCTTAGAAATAAGCATAAAAATAGTGAAGGCCCAGAGCTTCAAGGTCTTACAGCTAATAATCTTTTGCAGAGTGTGTGAGAGAGGAAAAGAGAGGAGAGTAAACCATCACATAGAGCATAAGGCTTAAAGACTTCTATATTAAACACAGAGCTTGAGACATTGAGGATTTATGTGCTTATTTGGGCTACAAGCATAAATAATGAATGAAGAGGGAGCTTAGAGCTATGATTCATGGGTTGCGGATTTAAAGATTTAATCTCAATATTCCTCATAGGCATATACATAAACAATGTTCAGATAAATGAATCTGTGAAACAGTTATAGGCATTTGCATTAACATATAGATAATAATGAATCTATGAAGGAGCTTGAAACACATCTAGCAACAACAATTACATGAATTCAGGGAAGAAGAATGGACATAAAAATGAGTTATTTAAAGGCGAAAACATATTGTAATAATTTATAGAGGGAATCACCAATGTTTCCTTGATATTCTGGAAAGATCTGTATTACAAAGGATATATAGTCTGAAAATATAACACGCAGTTTTTTCTTTAGAATTTTTGAACCAGAACTAAGTCTTACTTTCCCCTATTATCTATATAGGGGAGAAAGAAGCTACATTAAAACAAAAATATCTATCTCTAGACTCATCTATCAGGTTGACTAGATGTATTAGTTGTGAACGGCTCTGTGGCCCAAAAAGATATTACAAAAATAAATGCCCCATTTGAAGGAAGGCATGCTACAGGACAAAACTAAGTAAATAATTGGACAAAATAGTAAATGAAATTCCCTATGACCATCCTGTGATTGCATTGGCCTCAGGCTATAATTTATTCACAATATGGCCACTTGTGTTGCTCGGCCAGCTCCAATCACTTCTTCTTTTACTGCGATGTTTCCTTGTTCTTTGAAATGGGGGGTTGGGTCACCTGTAAGTGCTTGCTTTTGCACTCTTGTGTTGTGTAGAGGGACAAGGATCCATACTAAGCTATTAACCTTCATGAGTCCTGGGTACCTCTCTATTGCTTCGCCATGCTCCATTAAACCATACTTTTTCTACTCGATCAGCTCCCATCACTTCTTCTTTTACTGCGAGGTTTTCGTGTTCTATGAAATGGGGGGTTGTGTCACCTCTATGTGCTTGCTTTTGCAGTCCTGTGTTGTGTAGAGGGATGAGGCTCCATACTAAGCCATTAACCTTCCTGAGTATCGGGTACCTCTCTATTTCTTTGCCATGCCCCATTAAAGTTCTTAGCTATCCACCCATCTTCCCATTAAAACTATGTACTGCATTATCAATGCATTGATGTGGTAGGTGAGAGGCATTTGATGGAGACAACACAATCATGTAGGTGTGGTTTTTTTCCTTTAAAACATGTGAAAATAGGTTTCTTTGGGATTTCCCCTTTAGTGCCCCTTCTAGTAGCCCTTCATGTGCCTTTCCTCATATGACTAGGAGCTAGGACCAGCGGTTGAGCCCTCAGACACTAAGGCCCTTGGACATGTGTCTAGAGAAATTTTCCTTTGGTATCGATTTCATCTACATATCAATGCTTCAACACTATTTTACTGTACTCTACACTTTATCCTTGACACGGGGCGACAGTCTGAATGCAATGTCCCTATGGACCCTACCTTAATCCTTTATCGCATCTAGGGGGAGTTCCCACATATCGTAATCGCATGCTAGAGGAGAAGGCCCCTTACCCTTTTCTTTGGAGTGGGCCGACAGTCTGGACGTGAGGTCCTTATAGAACCTGCCCTAATACTTTATCACATATGGAAGGGAAGTCCTTCATATTGCAATCACACTATGCCAATGTCTTAAGATTTTTTTTTTAACCATTGTGATCGTCGGTCCGCGGGGTGACATCATCACTACCATGTGTCACCATGTGAGTGGTGACACATGGCACCTAGAAATGGCCCCATGTAACCCTTACAAACTTTGAAACTAGGTGACATGTGTCCTATGCCACATCATCAACTGTACTTCCACGTCTGCTAACCTCAACCGCCCTGTGATAGCACTTAACTTCGTTCTCCTTCTTGACAATATCTATGATACCTTTAACTATCTCAGTGTAGTTGGGCACGAATCGCCTTGAGAAATTTATCCCCCCCAAAAAGGCTTGGACTTCTTTCTTGTTTCTGGGTAAGGGAATGAGGTTGATGGCTTTGACTCATTCAGGATCAATCTTTACTCCTTCATGCGCTACTATGTGCCCAAGCAAATTCCCCTCACTCAGGATGAACTGAGATTTCTTCGAATTCAGAGAGAGGCCATACCTTCTGCACTTCTCAAAAATGGGCTTTAAATGGAGGATATGCTCTTCATCAGTCTTAGAAAAAATTATGATGTTGTCGAAGTAAACTACCACAAATGTGTCTTGCTCGCCCACGAAAGCTATGTCCATAGCTCTCTAGAATGCGGCTCCTATATTATCAACCCAAATGGCATGCGGGCATATATGAAAGTTCCCCACAGGGTTGTGAAAGAAGTTTTTTTCTAGTCCTCAGGGTGGACTACCACTTGGTTGTATCTTGAGAATCCATCCATCATGGAAATACTGGATGCACCCACTACCTTCTACAATATAGTATCTATCTTGGGCAAAGGGTAGTTATCTTTTAGAGACACCCTGTTTAAATTCTATAAGTCCAAAAACAGCCTTATCTCTCCATTATTCTTTCGGACAGGGACCAAATTAGCCTCCCACTCAAAGTATCTTAGAGGGACTATGATATTGGTCTGCAACAACTTCCTTACCTCCTTTTCAATGGATGGGAGTAAGAGTGGGTTTATTTGTCTGAGTTTGTTTACATGGCTTTATCCCACTCCTTAGAGGAATCTTATGTTGAATAATATTTGTATCAAACAATTTCAAAGCATCATAACACCAGGAAAATACATCTTTGTAAGTTTTGAATAGATCTAAATACCTCTGTCTGTATTGCGAGGGGAATCCTTTGGACAACCTAATTGTCTGGGGTTCCTCCTATGATCCGATGTTGCAATTTTTGACTTTCTCATCCTTCTATGGGGCCATAGGATTGGATGCTATGTCTTCTTTATTGAAAAGTATTTCTAGTGGAACAAGTCCACAAGGGATTATGTTCCCTTTTAGTTGAACAATTGTTTTCCCAGCCATTGTGTCTTTCCACGTAATGGCTTCTTGTTTTACTTATTCTTCTTCTTGATCGATGGTGGAGTGGGAAAAATCCCCAACAACCTCTATGAATCTTTTACTTGCTCGTCATCTTCAAATACCAACCAATGTTTGACATTATCAAGTATTGAAGGCCTGTGTCTGACTTCTATTTTATATCTAAGGAGTGGATTTTGTGGGGACCTGAAAGTGCTTACAGCTACCTTCTCCCTTCCCACTGGCAGTTGTCAGCAGAGAAAATGACTCTTTTTCTGTGTGACCCTTAGGGTCATTTCTCTCTTTATGTGCAGAGACTCCTATCTTGAGTGGGTCAGGATGTAACTTACCCTTCCCTTTGTCTAGGGCTGGAGGAACCACTTGGGGAGCAGTTTACCCTTGTTGTTCTAGTTCTCTCGTCCTCTTCTTCGAAGATATTAAATTATACTTATGTTGTGGTTTTGTTTGCATGAACTCTGTAGGATATCTGCAATAACAATCCATATCTTTTGCCTCTATTTTTGCTTCTCTGTAATGACAGGCCTCTTGGTGAGTCATATTCTCATGTTCCTCTTTAGCAAAACTAGCATATATATTGCCTTGCATCTCCTAAGTATCTGACGATTGTTCATTGGGACTATCTTCCAAGTATAAGGGGTGACAAATATAATCTATTTGATCATTTCTTTCCCTTGGAAGTAGTTGTAGTGGAGGCCTTCTATACTGTTGGTTATAGCCTCGGTTGTCGAATTGGGCATTCTGCTTGGAGAGGTTCTTATTCTCGATTTTGAGCTTCCCAACCTTTTTTGATAGTCTTGATTATTTTATCTAGATCATCCCACTTTCCTTTTGATGATTCCCCAACTCGACCAAAGGAGGATGCCTCTTCTTTTCTTCTTTTGGGTTCAACAGGTTCTGGGTTTTCCCTCAACTTCCCTGTCGAGGCCAAATTTGCTTCCACTTCGAGAGCATCGATCTAAAGTTAGTCCAGAATGGCAGATTTCCTTTCTCTTAGGGTAAAACCAACATCAGAGTCAAAGGATCCCAATAAAACCACTCAAGCTGCAACTAGGGGGTGGGGTGGCTTTATGTCAGCTGGTAGGTTATTAAACCACTTATTAAATCTTTTGATAAATTTTGTAGGATCCTCCTTCAGCTTTTTCCTTATTGCATTGAACTCAGTAAGGAGGTACTAGGTAAGGATTTGAACCATTTTCTAGCCCCTCCATCGATGGATTGTAAAAACAATCTCATAACCACAACCAAATGTTCCACATCTATGTTCTCAGCAAAAGAACTGAAGGTTTCAATGTGACTTTGGGTCATGTTCTCATCTTCCTCATTGAACCTAGGTAGATGCTTTAGGTAGTCTTGGGGCATTGCACTCAAAGGTTGAGGAAGGTTAAGAGGTGCATATTTATTGAAAAAAACCCTTCGGAGAGCCATATGGACTAGTGGAGGGAGATTCAAATTTGCTTGAGGGACTAGGCTTAAGACCACAGGGGTTGTAGGGGAAGGAGGGTATGTCAGGGCCTTAGGAGTAAGTCTTGAATACTGAGAAGAAGTAGGCTGAGAACTGGAAGAGAGAACTTTGAAGGCTGGTGAGATGGTAGCACTATCTCGAGGATTTTTTTCTTTCCAAACTTCTTAAAAATCAAATTTTCAGGATCAGATACAAATGGAGCTTTCTGTTGGGATGTATTTGAGCAAGTATGAGGCCTTTTAAAAGCCAGGGTTATGAATGATAATGAGAGTGGTGTGGAGTTTCCAAGGTGATATGGATGCAATCATAGAAGACTTTGATTACCTATTCAAAGAGTGTTTCATCTTTGTGTATCCCAGGGGAAAGAATTCTTCAATAAGCTCCCTGGCAATGCCGCCAAAAGATGTTGTATCTCCCAGAGACAGCCTTAGATTGCTTCAAGATCAGTGTTTGGGAACATCTAAAATGGTGTGTCTCAAATGACTTACAAGATATTGGAGACAATATTTATGATCTATAGATACATATGTACATAGGAAATAGGTTGGTTCATTAATCCAAAGAAATAAAACATGGATTTCTGGTACTTCTTCACACATTCAAATCTCTTAAATAAACATAAAAATAGTGGAGGTCAAGATCTTCAAGGTCTTATAGCTAATAATATTTTGTGGAGTCTGTGAGAGAGGAAAAGAGAGGAGAATAACTCATCACATAGAGCATAAGGCTTCAAGACTTCTATATTTAACACAGAGAGCTTGAGACATTAAGGATTTCTATGCTTTTTTGGGCTACAAGCAGAAATAATGAATGAAGGGGGAGCTGAGAGCTATAATTCATGGGTTACGGACTTAAATATATAATATCAATATTCCTCACAAGCATATACATAAACAATGTTCAGCTAAATGAATCTGTGAAGGAGATTGAAACACATCTAGCAACAATAATTACATGAATTCAGGGGAGAAGCATCGATATAAAAATGAGTTAAACAATGGGGAACACATATTGTAATCCTTTGAAGAGGGAATCACCATTGTTTCCTTGACATTCTAAAAATATCTATAGTCCAAAGGAGATACAGTGTGAAAACATAACATGCAGTGTTTTCACTATAATTTATTGCCTTGTTCTGTGAAATGGGGGGTTGGGTAACCTGTAAGTGCTTTCTTTTATAGTCTTGTGTTGTGTAGAGGGACAAGGCTCCATACTAAGCCATTAACAATCCTGTGTCCCAGGTATCTCTCTATTTCTTCTCCATGCTCCATTAAAGTCCTTAGTTGTTGGCTCATCTCCCCATTAAAACTTTTTACTATGTTATCAGTGTGTTGATGTGGTAGGTGAGAGGCATTCCATGGAAACATCACAGTCATGTAGGCATGGGCTTTTTCCTTTAAAAGAGTTGAAAATAGGCGTTTTTTGGATTTCCCCTTTAGCCCCCCTTATAGTATCCCTTTGTGTGCCTTTCCTCATATGACCGGGAGCTGGGACCAGGGGATGAACCCTCAGGTGCTAAGGCCCTTGGACCCGTGTTTGGAAGCCTTTTCCTTTGTTATCGATGTCTCCCGCTTATCAGTTCTTCAACAATGTTTTACCCTACTCTACACTTTTTCCTTGGCATGAGCCGACAGTCCAGATGCGAGGTCCCTATAGACCCTACCTTGTTCCTTTATCACATCCTAGGGGGAGTGCTTGCATATCAAAATTGCATGCTAGAGGAGAAGGCCCCTTACCCTTATCTTTGGAGTGGGCCAATAGTTCGGATGCAAGATCCTTATAGACCCTGCCCTAATACTTTATCACATCTAGAAGGGAAGTCCTACATATCGCAATCACATTGCGCTAATGTTTTAGGCTTTTTTCTCCAATATATCATACTTCAACTCAGTGCCACTCATGGCTTGGCTAAAAAAGAAAATAGTCTTCTCGTGACCATATTTATTTTATGTAACAACACAATAGAAATGATATGTGGAGAGATGAAAGAAAAGATGTAGAAGGGCACTGAATAGTCGGGGATGACTAGCACTTGGGTCTCACCCAAAGCTTCCTTGATGCTAGTGAAATAACCACACAAAGCTCCACTTAACTTTGTTCTCCTTCTTGAGGATATATGTGATACCTTTAACTATCTCAGCATATTTTGGCATGACTCACCTTAAGAAATTTATCATCCCCAAAAAGGCTTAGACTTATTTCTTGTTTCTGGGCAAGAGAATGAGGTTGATGATTTTGAATCGTTCAGGATCAACCTTTATTCCTTCTCATGCTACTATGTGCCCAAGAAGATTCCCCTCACTCAGGATGAACTGAGATTTCTTTGGATTCAGAGAGAGGCCATACCTTCTGCACTTCTCGAAAATGAGCTTAAATGGAGGATATGCTCTTCATCAATCTTAGAAAATACTATGATGTCGTCTAAGTAACTACCAAAAATTTATATTTCTCACCCACAAAAGCTATGTCCATAGCTCTCTAGAATGTGGCTCCTGCATTTATCAACCCAAATGGCATGCGAACATCCATGAAAGTCCCCTATGGGGTGGTGGGAGCAGTTTTTTTTCTAGTCCTTAGGGTGGACCGCCACTTGGTTGTATCTTGAGAATCTGTCCATCATTGACATCCTAGTTGCACCCACTACCTTTTGTAATATATTATCCATCATGGGCAGAGGGTAGTTATCTTTTAGAGACACCCTATTTAAATTTTGTAAGTCCACACACAATCTTATCTCTTCGTTCTTCTTTCGGATAGGGACCAAATTAGCCATCAACTCAGAGTATCTTAGAGAGACTATGATCTTGGCCTATAGCAGCTTCGTTACTATTAGATTTTGTTGATGCCTCTAAAATTATAGCACCAACATTGGGGGATAACCACCCAGTCTGGACCTTAGTACAACTTCTTTTCCGTTTGGGATGGTGGCTCCAACTGAGGGTTATGATACCAGTTTCCCAATAATGTGTTGTTTAATGAATGAGTGTTTTAAAATGTATATCGGAGGTGGTAGATGGTTTTATCTATGACTTTAAAATATACAAATATACCTACATAACCCGGGTAATCTTTTAACAATGCAATTCTTAATAATTCCTAGCAGACAAACAATCATATAGATGATTTACTTATCCATAGAAAGATGCATTTAAATGATGATTACTTTGTTTAAGAAATTAAACAAAGTAATTATTAAAAAAAAAAAATATATCGCATGACATCATAATATTTATTGGTGATATATATCTCTAATGTAAGAATTCTAAATTGTTTAGAAGTGACCCAATATAGAATTGTTTGAAGCGTATGAATACATCAACAATAGCAAATTAAATGAAATGCCAATTAAATCAAGACAAAAATAACAGTGATAGAAATACCGCATGCATTTGAATCTTGATATGTAAATAACATTCCGGTTCCACCTCTTTATTCCATAAACTTTCAAGAGATACATAAGTGCAGGTCTTGAAAAAGTTCTTTCACAAAAATCTGAAACCTTGATCCAAGGCTCATAAAAAATAAAAAATAAAAAATAAAAAAGCAAAAAAAAAAATGAAGTGCAGAAGTGCAACTTCTCAAGTCTAGCTTTTGTACAAATTGAGGACCCCTTCTTCAATAACATAAAAGGGTTTATATAATAGAACTAAAACAAACTACCAACAAAAATCTTTTAGGGTTGTTGGAACTGTAAACATTAAAATCTGGGATTTGAATTGCAAAAATAGTAGTGTGAATGCCTTTGAAAAGATTCATTGTATCTATTTCTTCTCATGTATCCGCAACTGACAAATTGAGAGCATGTTTTGAATTTCCGGAGGATGACTCATCCTGGAATGTAGTTGTCCCATGTACATGGCATCTAAAAGCTCGGGCACCATGTGATCAATGGCTTCAGCAAGGAATTTGATGGTCATCTGTTGACTGTGCAGCTACCAAAAAGGACCAATATGCATCCCAAGTAAGGCTTTGTACTCTTCAAACAAGGAAGTGACTAATATAGAATTGTTTGAAGTATAGACTTCTATATTTGCCAAAACCTGCTTCCATTGATTTTCTAACATTTTTTCTTTTAGGAACTTTCCAGGGAAATAGTTAGAAATCAAATTGACTCCATATAAATTATCATTTACCAGCTCTATCACATTGTTCATTCTAGCTCTGGCCCTCGAAATAGCCCTTTCTGCCTTTATTAACTATGTTTCCCATTCCGAAAACAATACTTCTTTATGCGACTCTTGAATTTTTGGTAGATTAGTAGCTCTGCTTTCCACTGTTTGATAGGGTCTTATTCTATGTCATTCTCCTTAGCGAAAGCTTCCAGAAATGCCTTGTTGTAGTGCCACTGGGGATCCGGCAAATAATACATCTTCTTGACATCTTCAGGGTTGAATGTCCCAAACATCCTCCCATCCGGTATGAAATAAGCTTTGTCTATTATACTAATACTTTCAATTACCCATCTCACTAGACCATTATATGGTAACACTTTGGCTCGGGCTGCTATTTTATGGAGGAAGGAGTTGGCCAAATCATTAAGTGCGCTTTCTGTTCGATCAGTTCCATCTGTTGTTGCTTCTTCTTCTATCTCCATTGAATCTTCTGCTTCTAGTAAAGCATAGATTCCTTCCCACGAGATTTTACCAATGCCTAGATAGGTAGTATCTGTAATTACCATCAATTTTACTAGTGCTTCTTCCACTACGATGGGGGCCTTTGCCTTCCGATATTTCTAACACATCTTGCCTGATTGTGTGATTCTCAGTCAGCTCTACAAAATAAGAAAGAGGAGCATAACAATCGAAAAACTTAAACAAAGATAATACAAATTACAAAACAAACGCAGTTAAGTGCATTAGATGCACGAGATGTTATATTGTACTTAGCTATCTCGGATGAAATCTTCAAAGGACTTACCCATAACTGCTCCTTAATGTTTTACCGTAACTTCCAACGTGAAACTTTAATGCTGAAATCATATGTTGCGTTGCAAGTCTTGTAACAATGTTTTGTAGAATAGGTGTCGTGACTCTGCAATTTGCAATCAGCAATTGCATTATTTTAATATTTGTGTAATAATCACATATCACAAATCGGGAGTTACAAGCACCACACTCAAAAGGTTTGTTTTCATAGTTGTGATTGCGATGAGTGTTGAGCTGGCATGGGGAGACAGTGGGTTTTAATCTTGGTAAATCACGTTATTTCTTTGTAATCGATTATCCCTTTACCGCATGTATTCATTATATTTATCACTTTATTTTTATCGAGAGCGCGACATACGATAGTTAAATTGCATCATGATTCCTCAATGCAGTATATTGGATGCTTCCTTATGAATCAGTGATATGCGATTGCGATAGCCTTATCACATCATAAAATTTCAATGGAGTTTTTTGGACGCTTCACTATGAATCAGCGATATGCGATTTGTGATAGCCTTATTGCATCGCAAAGTTTCAATGTCGCTTTAAGTCATTCCGTGGGATTAATGTTGTACGAGATGCGATACTTTAATTACATTGTGTGCATAAAAGGCTTACCTTGATAAAACTTTTCAATGAGTGTTTTTTTATGACTATTATCGCATCACAAGCTCTCCAAATGGATTTTCACAGGTTCTAAAGAAATTTCATTTGTGATGAGCGGTTTAAATACTCTAAAAGCAATTTTCATATGACTTTTATGGAAAATCTATTATACTCAAAAGTTTATTTCTTTTATTTATATTCTAAAGGGGACCCATTTCTTTTTTGGCATTTTAAGACAAAGAGTTTAAAAATTGAAATGGGGGGTTGTTGTATAGCACAACAATTGGTGATTCACTGGGAGAATTAGTTATATCTGAAAAATAATGAAATTTCTAAAACTTTCTTATGTAGAATCAATTGAGGAAAAACACAACTATCTAAGAATTGGATAGATAAAAATTTACTCTGAAATAAAAATATATGAATTTTGTAACTTCTTGTACAAACCCTTATGATAAAATAAAAATATATTTTTGGTTTCTTCAAGCTTTGATTGGTTGTTAAAGATAAAGTATGCAGCTCTTCCAACTTAGCTTTTTAAATTTACTCTTTTGTCACAGGTAGTGCCTCTGCTGCCAACAAACATCTATAGTCTCAACAGGGTTACCTTTTAACCATCAGTCATTCATTATCCGATCCATCTAAGAGTATAACTTTTTGAAAGATAAATCCAAAAGATATGTCTACATGTATTTTTTATTTCTTTACATTTTCATCTTTTTGGGATAAAAGCCATTGTCCTGGTTTGGGAGCCAGATGATGACAATCAAATTCGCTGGTTGTAATTGAACTAAACAAGTTGGCTCGTAATGAGACCCCTTGTCTTATGATTATAAGCCATTACCATGTTTTGATATGCAGTATTCGTAATGTTAGTTTAATTAGTTCCCTCTGATCATGGTAAGCAGGCTCATCATGAGACCTCTTATCTTTTAAATCAGATATATTTTAGAATTACACTCTGAAAAATCATAAACCTAATGGATGGGGTGAATGACTTACTCCTTAAGAGTTTGTGGATGACAATTTTAGAGTTGTGGATTCTTAGCTGGAGAAATTCTTTACCTTTTTGTAAATAACCTTTCTTAACTTTATAAAACTTCAACATGTTTTGCTATATTTTCAAGGTTTGGAAGATTTCACAAATTTAAAGAGGTTCTCAGAGTTTCATGTTTTATGTAATTTCCAAAACTGTAATCATTTCCTTAAATGGTTTTATTTTTGAAAGCCAGTATTCACAATATTCTTTCAAAGAGCTTTTCAATAGTGAAAAGCCAATGGGAGACTATTTACAACATTATTTCCTAAAAGAAACTAGCTTGCATAAAGAATATGTACAGGTAATAAGGGGTTACCTCCTTAAGAGAAGAATTTCTTTAAGATAAGCCCATTCACAGGAAGAGAATCTCTCTTTCCTGATAAATCTTGCAGTAGAAACGTTGATGAGCCTATCATTTCAACAATTTGAAATGGTCCAAGCCACATCTTTTGAAATTTGGTATGCTTACATTTGTCTTCATGTGCATTGTCTCATTTCAAAACGAGATCACCGGTCTGTGATGTTTTTGAGCCGATAGAACTTGCATCAAAAGAAGATTTAATGATTTGTTGATGTTTAGCATGAGTAATTTTGGCCCTTTCTCTTTCCTCATCCAATTTAAGAATTTGATCAAACCTTAATTGAATCAAAGAAGAAAGGATTTGTTCAATAAATTTCACTGGGGCTAGAGATGGGAGTGCTAAATTTGGAGGTATTACAGCTTCTTTCCCATACACTAAGTTATGTGATCTGCCCATAATGCAAATATCAAAGATTTATGCCAATTCTTCTTGTTTTGATCAACAGTTCTTTTGATAATCTTGATGAGATTCTTGTTAGTTGACTCTGCTAAGACATTTACTTAAGGATAGTAATTTGCAGAGTATTTTAACTTAAAACCTCTCTTAAGAGAAAATTCAATTATACCATTTCCAGAAAAATAAGATGCATTGTCAAAAATAAGCGCGCTGAGTAAACCAAGCCTTGTAATGATGAACTAATCAATAAATTCAATAATTGCATCAGAATTGGCTACCTTTAGAGGAATTGCTTCTACCCACTTTGTAAAGTAGTCCGTGGTCGTGAGGATATATTTTTGTTGCTTGGAAGAATGTGGAACAATCTCTCCAATAATATCAATTCCCCATTGTTCAAATGGTTGTTCAATGTTTTCTAGTTACAAAGGAAAGGCTAGTTTCCTTTGTCTTCCACTAGTAGTTTTGCATATCTTACATTTCCTTACGTAGTCATGGGCATCTTTAAACAAATTTGGCCAATAATATCCAACATTTAGTATTTTGTGAGCTGTTGTATCTCCTCCAAAATGTCCACTTGTTGGGCCATCATGTAATTCCTGCAAAATAGTTTGCGCTTCAGTTTTTTCAAGGCATCTTAATAAAATTGAACCGTAATTTCTCCTGAATAACACATTATCAATGATTTCAAAGTGTTTGGCTTTTAATCTTAAGGCACGTTTGTTCTTATAACTGAATTCAAGGGGAGCACATCCATTTTTCAAGTAAAATATCAGATTAACATGTTGAGATTCTGAATTAGTTATACTTATCTCATTTGCTTGTGAAATATTATGTGAATCTTTATGATCTGGAATATTGGAAGCTCCTCCCAATAACCTGCAAAAACCTTGCCCTCTAACAGTTTTCTCTAGTTTAATATCAATGCCATATTCTTGTAAAGTTGTTACCTAGTTAGCTCTCTTCTCTCCTACTTCTCTTTGAACTAGCAATTGTCTCACTGCAGAGAATGGGACTATCACTTTAGTGTGTGTTTTTAGGAGAAATGGTCTAAAGTGTTTGACAGATTTAAATATAGTGAAAGCTTGTTTTTCAACTTCTGAATAGTTGACCTCAGCACCTTGCAAATTAGAACTAAAGAAGGATATGGGTGCTTCTATTTGTTGGTCATTGATCTATGTTAAAACAACAACATAAGATGTTTCAGTGGCTAAAGTATACAAAATAAAATGACTAGAAACATTCGAAGTATTCAATGTAGGAGCATTAATGATTGCTTGTTTGATCGATTCAAAAGCTTCTTTTTCGTTATGTCCCCATTTGAAAACTGAATTTTTCGTAATCATAGATTGCAAGGGTAAAACCATCTGAGAAAAATCAGGGACAAATCTTTTCACAAAATTTATCTGTCCCAAAAATGATTGCATATATTTCTTGTTATTGGCAAAGGAATATCAGAAATCTCTTTTACCTTGTCCGGATCAATGTATATTCCATCTTTGGATACAATAAACCCTAAGAGCTTACCTTCATTAAGAGAAAAGAATGATTTCTTTGGATTTAAAGAAATCCCATATTTTTTACAACATCCAAAGATCTATTTTAAATCATGCAGATGATTGGTCCTTTTCTTAGAATAGATAGTTATGTCATCTAAGTAAACAACAACTATTTCATTAATCAAACCTTTGAAGGCTATATCCATGGCTTGTTGGAAAGTAGCTCTAGAATTTATCAAACCAAAAGGAATTTTCTCATAAGCATATGTTCCCCATTTAGTCCAGAATGTAGTCTTTAATCTATCGTCTGGATGTACTAGTATCTGATTATATCCTGAAAGACCATCAAGAAAAGATATTAACTCTGAGCCAACAACTGATTGAAGTATATGTTCCATGGTTGGAAATGGGAAATTATATTTCTAACATGCTTTGTTGAGATTTCTAAAATCTATACAAATCCTAATATCACCATTCTTTTTCCTTACAGGTACTAAGTTTGAGACCCATTTAGAATGTCTGAGAGGAAAGATTATTTTAGCCTTAAGGAGTTTATCCAATTTTGTTTTGACTTGACTTTCAAGATTTGGGTGAATTTTCCTTGGCTTCTATTGTACAGGTTTCTCATCATAAATCATTGGAATTGTGTGTTGAATGATAGAGGTATCATAAGTTTTTAGATCTTCGTAATTCCAAGCGCAAACATTTTTGCATTTTTTTAATAATTTGATGAAAGCGGATCTTTCCTCTGATGAAAGTCAAATTCCTAGATTGGCATTATGGGTTTTGGCCTTAGTTCCAAGATTTACTAATTCAAACCTTAAAGTAGAACTTTAAATTTTTGCATTAGTGACCTTTTTGAATCTATTCT
The DNA here is from genome assembly GCA_000404065.3 of Pinus taeda. NCBI lineage: Eukaryota > Viridiplantae > Streptophyta > Pinopsida > Pinales > Pinaceae > Pinus > Pinus taeda. Next base: position 26,823 of record APFE030785610.1, read on the forward strand.
TAATATCATAAAGATCTTCTAGCCTGACCACAGATCTAAGAATATGATTTTCATTGAGTCTTTGTTTTAATTGAAGATCATGATCACTTTCATTGATAATCTTCTCATCATAAGATCCTTCAGAAGTCAAGAAATTTAGGATAGCCTCATCGTGATTAAATACATGCCAATTGGTGACATTATCTAGGATAGATGGTCGAAACATTAATTCAATTGAAAATCTATCTGGACTATAATCCTCAGATGGAAGGAGTTTAGAAGAAACATTAGCCAAAAGATCAACTGCTACATTTTTTAATCTAGGAATAGGAGAAATGTCAAATGCCAGAAAATGAGTGATGAGATCTTGAACAAGTGATTGATAAAGTTTAAGATGCCCTGAGAGACAATGGATAATATTTCTTGCTTGTTAAATGATAATTTCGGAATCACCAAATACTTTCAGATATTGGATATTCAAGCCTATTGCTTTATAGAGCCCTCGAATCAATGCCTCATATTCTGCAGTGTTATTAGTACACTCAAATTCTAATCTACATGATAACATGGTTTTTTCCCCTTCTAGACTAACTAAAATACATCTCGCTCCTGCACCGTCATTGGATTTTGATCCATCGAAATATAAAGACCAAAATAAACACTTACTTACAGGCTTATTTACAAGTTCATCTGCAACACTAACACACTTTGAGGTATCAGCATGAGAGAAATTTTCAATTTGCGATAGGACACTATTAATAGGAAAAGGAGATTGTTGAGCATTAAAATTCCCAAAAAATGACTCAGCCAAATAGTTTCTGAGAATATTATTATTGAAGGCTACAGGTTCATTCTCTTGTTCAAACTCAGTTACTGTATGAGTCAAATGTTTTTCATAATTTATTCTTATTTGATTTGGTTTCCCATTATAGGGAAGCCACATGTGAGACCAATTAGTCGAAATGTAACCGTGAAGTTTTTCGTACCAACCTATGCTAAGGATCAAACCATAAAATTCAGGGATGTCAGCAATTAATATAGCAATTCTTTGGAAAACCTTGGGATTAGCTACTAATCTGATAGTAACTAAATTTATCTCTCCTAAAACGTGTACCTTAGTTTGATCTAATTAAACAATGTGAACTGCGGACTTTTGGGGCTGAATATTTAATTTGGAGCAAATGAAGGCTGACATTATATTCGATGAAGCCCTTGAATCTATCAAGCAGTTATGCAAATTTCTATTGTAGATCTCATAAGTCAAGAGAAAAGGAGGAGTATGAGAATTTGACCTATCCCCAATTAAAATAGCATCAGTAGCATCTACCTTATCAAATGGTGGTTTACCTGATCCTTTAGTAACCTTGAATAATACACTAGTTGGAAGAGGAGAAGAAGGTACGACATTTAATTCTTTAAGCAACAACTTTTGTTGATGTTTGAGCTTGCTAAGTTCATGCAAATAAATATTTGCTCGAGTCTTCTTCATGTCTTCCACAATGTTATAATCCATAGATTCTGAAATTACTAGTGTTTTAGATGATGAGGGAGGATTGGAGGATGATGGTTGATTGTGGGAAGGTGCAACTAGAGTTTTCTTTATGGGAGCTTTGTCTTTAGTAACATGACTTGAGTTTTTCTTCTTAGAATTTGCTTGATTAGGATCAACTATACTTTTGCTTCTAGTATTTACTGGGAGAGCTTCCTGTTCACTTTTGTTATCAGAATTGGGTAAGATAAAATCCCACATTCCATGACATTCAACTATTTCATATTCTTCCGTTTCTTCAACTAACAAAATAGTATCTTCATCTTCATCATCTTCCAGATCAGATTCAGCATTAGGTGGTTTAGGATCAGTTGGTTGATTTCTTTTAAAGTTCCTAAAAGGTTTTTTTGTAGAAGTCTCAGCTACCTACTTTTTTATTTCAACCATTTCATTTGACATAGTTTTAAGAAATTTTTGTAAACCTTCCATGTCATATGGATCCTTGACTACTTTCTTCTTTGAATCATCTCTAAAGGTAACGTTTTTGGATTTCCTTTCTTCTATAGCGTTTTCTTTTCCAAAGCTAGGATACGTTTTTCAACAGTGATTGCTTCCTTCATATTTTCTGCTAATGTTGGTTTAGCAACCCTATCAACAAAAATGGCTATGTTTGAAGGCAAGGCAGAGATATACCATTCATTTCGGACTTCCTCACTAGGCTTGGATGTCACAAGAATTTTGTTCAACAACTTACTGAAGCGTGAGTTGAAATCTTTGATGGGTTCCTTTGATTTGGATTTAAGATCAAAGAGATCATTGATCAGAGTTGTTGTAGATCTATCGTCTCTAAAATTAGTTACAAATCGCTCCTGAAAAGTATCCCAGCTATTGATAGAACCTGGTGGCAATGAAAAGTACCACGATCCTGCTGCTCCTTGTAGAGTGTATGGAAATATTCTAGCAACAACATCTTCTTCCGTTACTCCATTCAAGTTTATTGATAACATGAAATTATTTATATATTCTTCTGCTAACAAGCCAATGTCAGGATTAAATTTTGGTAACCATTTTTTAGGATGAGCTGGAAATTGGCTTAAAGGTTTAGGCATTCTAACTACTCCTGGATTGGTCCATGGCCTCGGTTGGGGTTGATTATGTTCCATCGTGTAGCTAACAATAGAAGAGGGTGATGAAGGGGAAGAAAGGGATTGGGTAGTGGATGTTGAAGTTCCTATACCTATTTGGACTATGATTTAAAGTTGGGAAAGGGATGAATGATCTTGCAATGGTATGGATGGAATAGATGATGAGGAGGACAAAGTCTCACTGTGAGATTCTGATGGTGTCTTCCTAACCCTTTTTTGACTTGGTAGAGGAAATTCAATTGGTGGAATACCAAGTTTTTCGCTCTTTGCTCTAGTAAGCGGCTGGGATGGGCTATATTGTGAAGTCACACTGCCTTGGGATAACTCAGATTCTTCTTGGGAAATTGAAAACCCTTGGAGTTTATGAATCAAAGATTGTACTTCAGGGGGTTCAGGAGAAGAATTATTTGGTGTGTTTAGGATTTCAGTAGTGGGTGTTGTAGAATTCTTTTCAACTTCTCGCTTAGGAATAGGAGATTTAGAATGCAAAGGAGAAGTTGGAGGAGATGGTGAAGGAGTTTTACTCTTAGAATGGCTTGTGGATTTAGATTTGCTCACCATTCACAGTTAGCCCTCCTTCTAGCGCCAAAAATGTTGATGCCTCTAAAATCGTAGCACCAACATTGGGGTATAACCACCCAGTCCGGACCTTCGTACAACTCCTTATCCGTTTGGGATGGTGGCTCCAACTGGGGGTTATGGGACCACTTTCATAATCATGTGTGGTTTAATGAATGAGTGCTTTAAAATTTATATCGAAGGTGGTAGATGATTTTATATTTGACACTAAAATATACAAATATACCTACATAACCCGGGTAATCTTATAACAATGTGATTCTTAATAATTCCTAGAAGACAAACAATCATATAGATGATTCACTTATCCATAGAAAGATGCATTTAAATGATGATTACTTTGTTTAAGAAATTAAAAAAAGTAGTTATAAAAAAACATATCACATGACATCATAATATTTATTGCTGATATATATCTCTAATGTAACAATTCTAAATCGTTCAGAAGTGACTCAATATAGAATTGTTTGAAGTGTATGAATACATCAACAATAGAAAATTAAATGAAATGCCAATTAAATCAAGACAAAAAGAACAGTGATAGAAATACTGCATGCATTTGAGTCTTGATATGTAAATAACATTCTGGTTCCACCTCTTTATTCCATAAACTTCCAGGATATACAAAAATGCAGGTCTTGAAAAAATTCTTTCACAAAAATCTGAAACCTTGATCCACTGCTCATTAAAATAAAAAAATTGAAGTGCAGAAGTGTAACTTCTCAAGTATAGTTTTTGTACAAATTGAGGACCCCTTCCTCAATAACATAAAAGGGTTTATATAATAGAGATAAAACAAACTGTCAACAAAAATCGCTTAGAGTTGTTGGAACTGTAAACATTAAAATCTGGGATTTGAATTGCAAAACTAGTATTATGATTTCCTTTGAAAAGATTCATTGTATCTATTTCTTCTCCTGCATCCACAACTGACAAATTGAGAGCATGTTTTGAATTTCCAGAGGATGACTCATCCTGCAATGTAGTTGTCCCATGTACGTGGCAGCTGAAAGCTCAGGCACCATGCTATCAATAGCGTTGGAAAAGCATTTGATGGCCATCTATTGACTGTGTGGCTTGACCAAAAAGGACCAATATGCATCCCAAGTAAGGCTTTGTACTCTGCTGAGTTGTTCTTGTTTGGTGGCCAAATCTTGCTTCCATTGATTTTCTAACATTTTCGCTTTTAGGAGATTTCCGGGGGAACAGTCAGAAATCAAATTAACTCCATATAAATTATCATTTGCTAGCTCTATCACACTTTTATTATAGCTCTGGCCCTAGAAGTAGCCCTTTCTGCTTTTATTAACTGTGTTTCCCATTCCGAAAACAATACTTCTTTATGCGACTCTTGAATTTTTGGTATGTTAGCAGCTCTGCCTTCCACTATTTGATAGGGTCTGATTCTATGTCAGTCTCCTTAGCAAAAGCTTCCAGGAAAGCCTTGTTGTAGTGTCGTTGGGGATCTGGCAAATGATACATCTTCTTGACATCTTCAAGCTTGAATGTCCCGAACATCTTCCCATCGGCTGCGAAAAAAGCTTTGTCTGTTATATTAATACTTTCGATTACCCATCTCACTAGATCATTATATGGTAACATTTTGGCTCGGGCTACTATTTTATGGAGGAAGGGGCTGGAAAAATAATTGATTGTGCCTTCTGTTTGATCAGTTCCATCCATTGTTGCTTCTTCTTCTATCTCCATTGGATCTTCTACTTCGAGTAAAGCATAGATGCCTTCCCACGAGATTTTACCAATGCCTAGAAAGGTAGTATCTGCAATTACCACCAATTTTGTTGGTGCTTCTTCCATTACGATGAGGACCTTTGCCTTCCGAGATTTCTTAGACATCTTGCCTGATTATGTGATTCTCAGTCAGCTCTACAAAATAAGAAAGAGGAGCATAACGATCAAAAAACTTAAACAGAGATAATACAAATTAAGGACCAAACTCAGTTAAGTGCATTAGATGCATGAGATGTTATATTATACTTAGCTATCTCGAATGAAATATTCAAAGGACTTACCCATAACTGCTCCTTAATGTTTTACCGTAACTTCCAATGTGAAACTTTAATGCTGAAATCATATGTCGCGTCGCAAGTCTTGTAATGGTACTTTGTAGAATAGGTGTCATGACTCTGCAATTTGCGATTAATGATTGCATTATTTTAATATTTGTATAATACTCATGTATCACAAATCAGGAGTTACAAGCGTCACACTCAAAATGTTTGTTTGCATAGTTGTGATTGCAATGAATGCTGAGCTGGCATGGGGAGACAACGGGTTTTAATCTTGGAAAATCAAGTTATTTCTTTGTAATCGATCTATCCCTTTACCGCATGTATTCATAATATTATCACTTTATTTTTATCGAGAGCGTGATATGCGATAATTAAGTCACATCGTGATTCCTCAATGCAATATATTGGATTCTTCCTTATGAATCAACGATATGCGATTGCGATAGCCTTATCACATCGTAAAATTTCAATGGAGTTTTTTGGATGTTCCAATATGAATCAGTGATATGTGATTTGCGATAGCCTTATCGCATCGCAAAGTTTCAATGCCGCTTTAAGTCATTCCGTGGGATTAATGTTGTGCGATATGCGATACTTTTATTACATTGTGTGCATAAAAGGCTTACCTTGTTAAAACTTTGCGATGAGGGTTTTTTTATGACTATTATCGCATTGCAAGTTCTCCAAATGGATTTTCGTAGGTTATAAAGAAATGTGTTTTGCGATGAGCGGTCCTAAATACTCTAAAAGCAATTTTCATATGACTTTTATGGAAAATCTATTATACTCAAAAGTTTATTGCTTTTATTTATATTCTAAAGGGGACCCATTTGTTATTTGGC